>JAZGUH010000110.1:1897500-2152438 GCA_037893225.1 Hippasteria phrygiana | reverse complement strand
ACAAATAGGCCTACTCAGCTCTATACGGAACACTTTCATCATGTGTGGAACTCTCAGTACTACTAGGGAACTGGCAGTTTTGCTCATTTTGTAATTTTACTTTCAGATAATAGAAATATGTCGGATCAGGTCAGGTCAGGTCAGATCGCCTTTGAATGATTTGACCTTTGATGTCAATCCTTAACTAAATTAATGCAAAACACGTTGTGTGCACATTATATCCCCAGGCAACATTTTAATATAGGGCCTATGTATAAGATATAAACAGACAATGGCACATATACTCTGTACTGCTTTACAGTTTTACAGTATAGATTATCTCCATGCATTGGGTAACCCATGTTTCCTTCCTCCATGGTTAACCCCTTGAGTACGGTATTTTTACGTGAGACGTTGGGGTGCCGCGGCGGGTCTGGCAGCCAAGCGAAACGGCCACAATGTGTTTGTGCAGTCAAGTGTAACATACACACAATAATCCAACAATGATTGAACTGCACAAACAGCGGCCAATGGCGTCATCCGGCCTGGTGATGGCACTGTTTTTTTGCGCCATATGCGTCATCCGTACGCAAGGGGTTAAAGAAGAAAGTGCTATGTGGCTTTTTCCAATGTGTAAACTTTGTGTGTCCTTTAGACATAGTCCTTTTTTCCTGGAATAATTTAAGTTGTTCATTGTTTTTTTCCCATCAGAACCAGTTGTCCACCATCTTTTGGATTTTACAGACCACTGGTGCACCGTCAGTTCCTTAGCTTGCTTGCAAAGTTGAAACCCACACAGTTTGCCATCACACCCCGTTCCAAGATGTTTGGCTCCACCTTGGCAGTTTGTGCCGGTCTGTGCGCGGCTTGTGCCTCGGCGTTTGCCAAGCTGGCCATGTCTGGAGAAGAAATTGGCCTTCTATGTCAGAATGTAGCAGAAGGTTCTGTTAAACTGAGAATGGTGATGCCGCATTGCTCAGTGGTAAGTCAGACATTTTGTCTAGTTATGACCAGGGGCCAATTTCATAAAGCTGTTCAGCACACAAATTTGCTTTTAATAGCATGCAAATGCTTCCTTGATAAAAACTGGATTACCAACCAGATTTTCATGTGTGGAATATTGCTTTTGACTGGCATTCAGATCAACTGTTGTTTGCTTAGCATGAAAATTACATGGACTTTTGGCTGGTAACCTGTTTTTATTAAGCAAAGACATTTTCATGCTAAGCACATTTTTGTGCTTAACAGCTCTATGAAATTGGCCCCTATGTATGTGTGTGTGTAACAAGATAGACAGTGGTTCACTAAGGTCTTGGAAACTAGTTGTGGAGGCTAACCGAGGGGAACTAGTTTATCAACTTCCAATATCGACTGTCTACCCGAAATAAACCATATTGTATTTATTTTAGTATATGTCATATTATTTTCAGTCGTCATTGTTGTCCCAAATTTCGTCCTGATCAAGTAACCTTGACGAAACATTGCTAGATGTGCCTGCTGTATCATCGTGCTGGGACTATGTTTGTGCGGGTTAGGGCAGTTCTTAAAGTAAGAAACCATGTTGTAACTCTCTGAACCCTGCACGGGGCCCTGTGTGTGACATCTGCGTGTATGTGTTGGGTGCGATTGGTGGATCTGTGAGATTGGAGGATCGCACTGTACTATACATGTATATCTATCGTTCGCACAAGCATTAGTCGATAGCACAAAACATTGACCGATTGTGCAGTGCAGATGTGATCTACAGATCAGACATTGAAGATTGCCTTGCGATCTGCTGATCGTGCTGGGCAAGTACATGTATGTTCCCCCTGGGTGCCCCCCATATGAAATCTTAAAATGAACAAAAATGATACAAGCCGCAGTTAATTTATTTTCATTCCGCCTTGAAAAAATGTGTGCAATCCAGGAGCCCCCATAAGTTTCACTCTAGTTTACTATACACCACTGGTTATAATATAATAATAAAATCAAATATGCCGTTTGTGTGAAAATAATTGCCGAAAATGTGCCGTGGCCTAGTGGTTTGGCACATTGAATTCAAGGTCTGTGGGTAATTCTGCAGGTTGTGGGTTCGAGCCCAGTCCTGGGCTTTGGCACTTCCATGCTTAACCCTCCTGTGCACCTGGCCAAAATCGACCCAGTTGTTGTACAGATCAAAACCTATCAAATGACAGATTGAAACACACACAAACTGTGAGAGTTGGTGTTTAGAGTTGTTGATAGGCTGTGATAGTTATAAGTATTTAATATGGGTAGAGGCATTATTAATGCCTTGCAGTGGACTAGTTACCCATCCCGACCCTATTCATGCTGTGAAGAGATTAGATCATCTTGTTTCAGTATGAGGGGCTGGTTCTTCCACATATTCTTAAGTAGCCCACACCTCAAGTGCCCTGGGGCTTGTGATGGGCGATTTGCATAACATTTTTTTATTTTTTTTTCAAATATCGGGGACGAAAGTTTGGCTCAGAAATGTGGAAACTTGGCTCAGACTGTTTGCAACCAGATAATACGCACAGTTTTTCGTCAATGATTTTCAGACAAACAGTGCATTTTTGTGTGATGGTGGTGTACATTATATTCTACTTTCTAATGATCATTCCAACCATATCAATTTTAGGACGAATGCTTTTTCCGCCTCAAAGAAAAAGTGTCTTTTAACTTTGCCTAGAGGTAATATACCAAACATGATTTTTTTTTTTTTTTTTTTTTTTGGGGGGGGGGGGGGTGGCACTTCGCATAGTTTCCTCAATCGTGTACACATAATTTTAATTAAATTTTAATAATTGATGTACATTTATAATCATTCACGTCTTGCAAACAGGTCACAGTGATTCTGCGGGGTTTGTGCTTCTTCCTACTGTTTCTCTTCAATACAATCATGTGGAACTTATTCGCTAAGTCTCTGCAACAGGCAAGGTCTTCACTAGAGGCTACTATCACTAATACTTCAGCCAATTTGTTCTTTACTGTAAGTTTCCCCCCAAACCTGCACCTCCCTCCCCCATCCCAAATGTGTGATTCAAGTTATGATTTTGTTGAGCAATTTAATCATGCCCTTATTAGCCTCTTGAATACAGACGATGACCGTGGAGCCAGTTGTCGTCTATTACGTGCATTGTTGCACATACTCAATCCATTGTTTGCTTATTGTTACGCTTGGCTGCACAATCCTGTATTGGCACACCCAGCACCCCATTAATAACAGCCGGCAAGAAAATTTGTGCAATGAGTTGCAATGGTGGACGTTCCCCACCTGGGTCCATTAGTATGAAAATTGGGATAATTTCTCTGGTATCTATTAAAGATTTATCCTCTATTTAGATCTGGACCCAGGAAAACCCGTAAGTGTGGGTAGGGCTGGCAACCTAAAATGTGGCCCAACCCCGCCACCACTGTTGCCAGCCCTTTATACCTAGAGTGGGCTTTTAGCCTTGTATTGGGCAACTTGCATAAACACAAAATCAAAAGTGAAATTAAGTATTTATAAATCTTGTTTGTATTGTTGTAACCGCATAGTAATATGCGTGAAAACAAGTTAAGCTGACTGTGCACAGGAGGGGTTTTGGTTTATGTATGAAATCTTTAGAGAATTGTGGGGAGTCGGGGCACATTTTTGTGTTGCCTAAACAAATGTTTCGGGGGGACACTCAAATTCTCTGTGACTGTCGCTCCGTAGCTCCTTATGTATGTTAAAGTTTCTGATACATTTTTTTGGAAAAAGTTTATAACATCTACATGCTTTCATAGATTTTGATGAAACTTATATGCAGTGACCCTTGGGTGGGAAGATGCAATTCTTCTTCGGAATGCAGAGGTCACGTAGGGGTCACGTAGGGGTCATGTAGGGGTCACGTAGGGGTCATGTAGGGGTCACGTAGGGGTCATTAGTATGTCGGTATTGGGTTATAGGTGCATTATGAAAAGGTCTCTTACTGAGGTCAAAGGCCATTTGAGGTCAAGTTATAGAAATAGGCTTGAACTGTAAAAGTTGTCTCATTTGAAAAGTTCAAGTCCAATAAGCCAGTTACGTATTTCAACTGCGCATAGTACACATTGACATTTAATCCTGAAAGACCTGTGTGACCTAACGTGCGCGTGTGAACGCAAAAGTTGGTCGCACAACGCGCACGTGTTAAATTCAATTAGAATGGGCGTTCACGCAACATAGCTTGGACATTACGTCAGCAGTTTTATCCCGAATAACCTTTGACCTTTGAGATACCAAACTGGCTTATTGCAATCAAACTTGAGCCTTAGGTGCAACATGGAAACATTTACGTGATGTTGATGCTGAAGGTCACATCAAGGTCAAAGGAGGTCAAGTGTTACAAAAGGCTGAAAATGTAAAATTTGTCTCATTTGAAAAGTTGAAGTCCAATAGCAATCAAACTTGACCCAAACATGCAACCTGCAAACATTTATGTAGTGTTGGTGTTAAAGGTCACATATCAATGTCAAAGGTCATTTCAGGTCAAATGGTAAAATAGGCTGCAAATGTAAACATTTCTCTCATTTGAGACGTTGAAGCTTAGATGCAGTGACCAAAAAAAGGCGACACGTTTGATCCGCGGATCACCTTGTTTTTTTTTTGTTTTTTGGTTTTTTTGGGGGGGATGTAGTTTTTCGTACAATTTTTTTTACAGAGGGTGTATTCAAATTCAGGGCCTGTGTCCTTGAGCAAGACCACTTTGTGACACCCAAAAGCAAGTATTTTCGTTTTGTGAGTGGTGGTACTCCTGCGATAAATGACTCAAACACAAAATACATCAAATGTTTATTTCTGATGTAACCAGCATTGTTTCTGAACCATTTATAGCATTTTTTTTCCTATTTTGATTTCTGGTGAGCCCTTCAAGCATCAATACATGTTGTTATGGTCAAGGTTAGTGTAATACAGTTACGTATCATTTCATGTTATGAAAGGCCTATATTCCCCCCCCCCCCCCCCCCCCCCCCCCCCCCCCCCCCCCCCAGGCTGTGATTGGTTACCTGGTGTTCGGTGAGGCTCTGTCGTTGACATGGGGACTCGGATGCACATTCATCATCTTAGGTCTGTTGATGATTCACAGAGGTGGTAGCAGAGATACTAAACCCAAGGACACGTGATCAGGCTAGAAGACTGCTGTTTGTCACAGGTATGGAATAGGCAATGGATGTGTGTGTACCTCTCTGGATATCACTGGACCCAGCAATATGCCCAGTTTGCTCTCTAAACCTAACCCTCCAGAGTATTTTGGCTAGAAACCCTGCCAGACGCATCAGATTGCATACTTTGTCACATTGACTTGTGTGCAGAGTGCAGCAAGGTCAAGCTGTCACCACAGATGCACTGTGCTGCGTCTGGCAGGGTTAGGGTTAAGGCGTGTTGAAATCTACACAGGTCCAACCAGTTTAGACTTCTTAAAATTTCAACACGGGTCATTTACGCTGCCTTTTCACACTACTCAACGCAACACCAGCATTTGTGCTACACGTGTAAAGTTTCGACCCCGTGTAATGTGCGATTGTTTCACACTACACACACGGCCGGCCGTTCTACATGGATCGAATCGGAAAATCCCCCATACACTGCAGTGTGTGGTGCTGTGCACACACGCACAGAGTTATCCGTGGTTACACGGGTCGAACTCAACCTACAGGTGTTCATACTACGACTTTCAACACTGGTCGAGAGCTCTCAACCCCACCTCCTGAGCAGGGTTAGTTTCGACACGGGTTGAGCACTCTACACGGGTCAGTGCCGTGTTGAAATGTTGTAGTGTGAAAAGGTAGTCTAGTTAACAGGTGTCGGACCCATGTACAACACCGAGATTTTTTGTAGTGTGAAAAAGCCAAATGTAGAGCAAGGAGCTCACTGTCGAGGTTAAGCTGCCTCGATCGTGGTAGCTTTCTGGACTGGGACACTGATCAGAGACCAGGTTCAAGGAGCTACTAATCCCACGAGTTACTGAAAGAATTTGCTCGTTAACATGTTACCAACAAAAATGCTTTTTGGTGTACATTGCTTGTATATTGTTTTTTTGTATAACCGTTTATTTAAAGAAGGCAAGATTATTGATTCATACCAATATATTAAAAAGTCAAACTTGGCCATTGCATTTTGATCAGATCTAACCCTCCTATGTACAGTGCAGTTGCCATAGAATTGTCAGACCTTTCAAAACCTTTTTAAGTTTGCTGGACTGAAGGGTTTTGAAAGGTGAAACAACTCTCTGAACAAACTGGTATACCATAGCCCAATTGTTCTACATTTCAATACCTTTCAAAGGGTATTGAAAGGTGTGGTAGTGCAGTACCAACAAATTCTGGAGTGTTTTAAAAGGTTCATAATTATTTTTTAGCCATCTTGCCAGTAAGCAGATTTTGAAAGGTTTGGGAAGGTCGAACCATAGAGGAGAGAGTGACAGACTTTTAAAAATGATATCTTGACAAAATTGATCTTTTGTACTACATTGTACCTTAACAGGTAATTTGTATTTTCTTTTTGCTATCAATCAGCTGACCTTTTCTATGTGATCTCTTAGTATTGATTTTGAAATATTACAGAATTATTTATTTTACATTAGACAGTTTTACACATGTATATAATAATTATCTTGAAAACATTGATGCAATATAACATTAAGTGTATTATTTCTGTGTTGTCATACTTTACATACAATTACAAATTTTATATTTCCATACCTGCTCCCAAACAAACAAACAAACAAACAAACAAACAAACAAACAAACAAACAAACAAACAACCAAAAATGAACAAATGAACATCCGATTTACCTCCTTTTGCCAGCTGTTACTAATTAATGAGGTGCCAATATGTGTTTGTGCAGCCAAGTGTAATACACACAATAGGCAAAGTGCAGGAATTGCACATAATAGCCGACAACCAGCCAGATGGTCTTTTTCACACCATTGCTGTATCACCCAACTTATACCAACACTTACCACCTGTCTCCCCACCAAGTAACCAATCAACAAACTACGTGGCCAACCATGTGACCCATAGGCCAACTAACCAACCTATTAAAACCCTCCCACCTACATGTGTACCACCAAGTGGGCAACCGCAAAATGCACCTACTACTGACCAACCCACTGACCAACCCACTGACTGACCCCCGACTTGGTCATCCACTCAATCATCCAACATATGGACTGACTGGCCAACCTTGGGCCAATTTCATCGAGCTGCTTAAGCACACAAATTTGCTTAGGTACGAAAAACCTTGCTTAATAAAAATCATTTTACCAACCCTAAACTCCATGTGATGCTATTTGCCTGTGACTGCTATTATAGCTGTTGTTTGATCAGCATAGCAATCACATGTTAACCCAGTTTTATTATTAAAGCAAATATTTTGGGATTAAGCAATTTTTTTTGTGCTTAAGCAGCTCTGTCAAATTGGCCCCAGTTTCTAAGCAAGTAGGCAACAAACCCAACAACCTACCAACTAACTAACCTTTCCTATGAATTAAATGGTCTGATCTGAGAGAATGAAATATCAAATTTGGTTTACTGAAATGCATCCTTAAGCAAAAGTAGTCAAAATCTGTTCTGGGCCAATATGGCTTGTCAGGCAAATATCTAGTTTCCTTGGGATTAAAAGGCTGAGAATTTTTGTGTTCCCCCTGGACGGGACGCCAGTCACTCTCCAACCGTTGCTGGTGTTCATTTGTTATCCCGGGTGGAGGGAAGTAATTTTAATATAAGTATCTTGCTTAAGGACACATGGCATGATCAACCAGGCTGGGATTCGAAGCCACTTTTTGATGCCTAAGCCATCAGAATTTGGGTCCAGTACAGGCACTGCACTAAAAATCCATCCTATTTGGTCTTGTTGATTCCAGCCAACGTGGCAGAGCCTGGCCATATGTTGTTATCCCACCAAGGCTTTGGAAATGTCCTATTGTGTTTGTGCTTGGAATGAAATACTGTAGGTACTTGACACAAGAGCCAACAGAAATTTCAAACAATTAGGGCTGTCCCGAACAGACCGAATATTCGATCGTCAACCGTATATTCGAATACCTTTTTGCCGGTTTGAATATAAAACAAAAAACAAAAAAACTTGTATTCGTGTACAGATACGACTCTGATGCTATTTTAATAGAAAAGTTACGGCGATTAGCAGTTTCAAATGCAGCATTTTTGTCAACGGTAACTTTTTGTGGATGGGGGTTATTGTTCCAATATGTTCATACGTATTGGCCGGCATATCAATAAAATTTGATCTTCCCTGCAAATATGACTAGATAAAGCAGATGCCTTAAGATTCAAATTCAACACTGGTTCTTGTGCTGGTGTGGTTAAAAAAAAAAAAAAAAAAAAAAGGAAATATCCGGTATTAAAATATCCTAGTGAAAATATATCCAGTACAAAATGTTTACAGGAGACAGATAGAGCGACATGTACACAGTACAACAGTCTCATGGACAAATCATTGAAGATGGCGATTGAAGAGTGTAACCTTGTGTAAATCCATAGTTCCCACTCAATAAAACCTCCCGAAAATAAATGCTTCCCTGAAGTACAAGATTTGTATCCACTCGTGACCAAATAAAACATATGGTCTGGTGAAATGGCTAACGCATGAGAATACTGAGAACTATTGATGCACCACTTATCGACAAATACGGTGTACCTGATGGGAACCAGTTTTCTCCATAAATACGGGATCTGCGGCTTGTGTGGAGTCATTGAGATTGTTGGAGGGAAAGTCGCTACAACGTTGTCTGCTCACGTAGTGTCTCGCTAATTACGAGTGATATTGAATGACAAGATGAAGACGGACGGCATCGTTGGTATCTTCATCTTGAGTCTGGTGCACATGGCACTTGGAGGGCTGCGTTACCTCGGTAAGTTCAACCTGTGGACTGGCTAGAAAATCTTTGGGAGGGGGTATACCTAGCCAGTCCACATAAAATTTGTCAAGAATGGTGCCTTCGTCGAGTTTAACAATGTAGTATTGATTTTTCATCAAGAAGGTTAGAGAGTAAACCGACAAATCTTTTATAAGCAAAGATGGTTCACAAGGTTTTTTTCAAAAAGTCCTTCAAAATGGATGCCACCTCCAAACAAATTCTATTACTCAAATTTATATTTTTCTTAGTGATGACCGCAAGTTCATTATATTTCAAATGAAGAACAACCAAGAAAGATTTTGACTAAGAGACCATATAATAGAGTAAATGTAGTGTACACGATTGGTAATCCTCCAATTTTCAAAGTTTATAGTAGTCTCAATCATCCTGTGAAATGATGGCACCAGGTGTGCTGTCGTTGTCAAGAAAAGTGGGAATTTATATCATTTTTCAATGATTTCCAGCTGGAAATCGTTGGGAAAACTGCCCTTTAGCCTTCAGTCAAGGCGTGCGTGGCTACCCGGACGAGTGGTGCGTCACGGACCATATGCTGGCATTTGGGGCGCGTCGGGCATCCAGGTAGCCACGCGCACCTTGACTAAAGGCTATCATCCACTCGCGTTTGAAAACGAGCGCCATTTTTCTCTCGTTTTTCTGCCTTCCAACAACAGGTCAGTGGAACGATATTTCCTATAAAATACTAACCCCCAAATCTGCCCATTTCTGAAAATTGCAACAATGACCAATCATGTACACTACATTTAATATTTACAACGTGTAGCTTGTATAACTTGGTATGGAATATTTACAGAATGGAAATTAAATGTAGGATATGTACACAAATGTACACATACGTTTTACTATATTGTAACTTCAGGCATAAGGCTAGACTGAATTTAATTCTTTAACATTTTAAATGGGCTAAAGCTAATTTTTATACAGTTACCAATTTCTTTAGGGATTTGTTTTCAAAAATTTCACATTCTGAAAAAAAAAATAGAAAATTGACTTTAAAGCAGACAATTTTTTGGACCTATGCTTTTTTTTTTATTAATGGTGTATTGAGTGAAAATTTTCTTTTTGTTGTCCTTACCATTCGGAAAGCAAACTCAGTAAATTTGTTGTTACAATCTGGCAGATATTGTTGTGGATCACATCCGCATCGACGTTCCCGCAGATTCCACCATTTACGACGGGGGCATTGCACCGGTCAACTTCTGCTCCTATTTCACACCGGATAACGGTGCGGCTATCATTCTGAACCGCTTTGCGAGTGACCGTTACAAACTGGTGGCCTTCCTAGCTACGGATGGCTATGGTTCGAATCCCACTGCAGTCACTGAAGCAGTCATACCATCGGCTGACCAGCAACAACCGGTCACTGATGGGCAGCAGGTTTGTGACTAGCCTCAGCATTTAAAAAAAAATTAATTAATTTAAATTTGCTTTAATTCTTTTTGGTAACGAAACCAAGGATTCCTCAAAAGTGGATATTGCACTGCCGCTCAAAAATCTTACAAAGACGACGAAGAAATGTTCAGTTGTAGAAGTGGTAGTAAACTTCAATATCAGGGTAATTTTTTTTCCAATCTAATGCCGTCAACCAAGTGTCAACCATATTCAGGATTTGTGACTTGATGACGACAATGATTTAAAATGATGTTGGTGATTTCCTCAACCAGGTGATTCTCTTTGATGCCGACGTGTTGTTTGATCTGACCAATGTGGATTGTTACAAAAATCGGTTCCCATATGCCTGCTTGACCCTCGGCCCAGCCGATGTGGTGGCTGATCACTGGCAACCCAGCGACTCGTCTGTCGTTACCCGCTGTGTGCCCATCATCTGCAAACCAGGTACGTATTGTTTTAACAAATCACAAAGGAAATTTGTTGTGATTGGTCTAATTTGTCCTTGGCCAATCCTCAGTGGCCCACTGTTCCCAGAGGTAGATTGGGAGGGGGGGGGGGGTGGTTACCCCCGGCCTTCTTTTTTGCAATTTTTTTTCTTTCTTGTATGCGTAAAGTTGCAAACCAGAATCTTTGTATGGGTCTTATTTTTCCTTTATGGGTAAGAACAAAACCAGGAGGTTTAATGGCACCTCCAACATCGAGAAAGAATACCTGATTCTCTCCTCTCCCCACTCCCTTCCCTGCCCCCTCCCCTTCCCCCGCCCCTCCCCCCGCCCCTTCCCCCGCCCTCCCCTCCTCCGCCCCTCCCCTCCCCCGCCCCGTCCATTTTGAACAGAAAAATCACTTGCACTGTTTTAGTGTCAAAGTAGTCCATATTTTTTAGCAAATGAGGGTGCTGTAACGATGTTATTTGATGGTACCGACGGTAATTATTTCTCATTAAATATTTGTATGTGGTAACCTTACTTTATTAGGAAAATCACCAAAAATAACCATCTGTGTGTAGCCATTCACCTGGAGAGGCATTGAGCTTTGTAATGGGCGAATTCCAAATTGCCAGGAGTTGATATTTATATCTCTGTCCTGTTCTGCAATATTTCAGGTTTCTATACTTATCACAACTGTCGTAGACGCCCCAGACTTTTGCTTTCAAAAAATCTGTTGGTCCCGACCCCCACTTCAAGAACTTTTGGATCCGCCCGTGCAATCCCTTATGTACTCTGTGGTCTTCTCTCATTCTGACAGAGCCCCTAAAGGTAGACCTAGACTATGTGGATGTAGACATACCACGCGACGCCATCATAGTGGACGGCAGGCTGGTGGATCTGTCTCTCTGTGTGTACTTCACCCCCAAAGACGGTGCCGCCCAGGACCTCAATGCCCTGGGCGAGGTCGATCGCTTCAAGCTGACCGCCTTCTTGGCGACCAATGCAAACGGTGGCGGGAAGACCGCTCCGGTCAACGGGATAATCAACAAGCTGGACCAGACGCAGCCCCTGACCGATGGCAAGCAGTTCTCATTCTACGATGCGGAGTTCTCGTTGGACCTGACGGGCGTGAATTGTGCCAATGGTGCGTTCCCCTATGTGTGTGCCACTCTGTCACCCGTGGGTCCGTGGGAGCTGGCAGCCGGCTCTGTGCGTACTGTGTGCACTCCTATCATCTGCCTAGGTGAGTCATAAGTAGACTTAAAGATGCAGTGTCCGTGCTTTTGGGGCTTGGCCCCCAAAAAATATATCTTCAAATTCAATTGCTATTTTGTTAAAGGTAGTGTAACCGATTGGTAATTCTCCAAAAAATGTTTTACTGAATTATTACAAAATACCTTACCAGACTGTAAGTTAATAGCATTCCCAAGCATCCTGTGAAATCATGGCACCTGGTGTGCTGTCGTTTTCAAAAAAATGGAAATTTATATCGTTTTCCCGATTGTTGGCCGAAAATCGTTGGAAATAGTCTAGTTCCCCAACCTGATAATTCCCTAACATCTATAAGTTGCTCCGTTTTGTCTAAAGTATGGTCAGGGAACCAGACTACTAGAACATAATTTTTCTCTCTATAAGCAGACTACGGTTTTTCCCAGCATCCATGCACACAAAACTTTAAACAGGTCAGTGATACAGTATTTGCTAGCATGCTATAAAATACTAACCCCCAAATTCATTTATTTCTGAAAATTACAGCAAAAGCTAATCGTGTATAAGCATTGGATAAGTTATGAACTTTCCAGTGGGAAATTTCACAAGAAAATGGCCCCTGATGAATAAAAAATGTAATCAATTTCAAATTAACACTCAGGAGTGGAATATTACTTATTCTTACAATGAAGATGGAACTTCGTTTACGTCGGAATAGGGCAAAAAGAGAAAAATCTCTGTTCTAATTTACATATTCTTACAATGTTAACGTATGGGGCAATCTTCGTATGGATTCACAAAAAAGAAAAATAGTGCAGAGTGTCGTAAGTGCTTTTTTGTTTAAAAATAGTTATCTTCCACGATTCCTTAACCCTAACCTTCCCTAACCTGCCAAAATCCAACACCCCATTTGTGTTGAATTTTGTGTGATTGGGTACTGTAGAGCCTTGGCACCATCACTTTGCATGGGACTTGATGCCCTGATTTTGTCTAAGTACAAAGAATGTGCCATTGGTTTAGTACACAGTGTTGGAGTTTGTGTGGTTAGGGAAGGATTCTAGTAAAAAGCCTTGGGCTGTTAGGGTTAATAGGGGATTATCCATTGAATTTGAATTTCCAATCAGAGCATGGACAAAGCAGGTTCAATAGTCAAAAACTAAACCAAATATAGGCCCAGACGCATGATTTTTTGATTAGGGTGGTGCATGTCCACAATTTCTAGACCGAATTGTAACATTTTCCTGAAGATTGTAAGCCCAAATTTTTAGGCTGTGAAAAGCAAGGTGATGTACTAATTTTTAACTGGTGGCACTTAAAATAGGCTTTTCATATTTCTCTGAACAAAAATGCGTTAACCCTAACAGTCCCAAATCCTCACATTTTGATATGATTTTGTATGCACTCTGG
Source organism: Hippasteria phrygiana (assembly GCA_037893225.1). Taxonomy (NCBI): domain Eukaryota; kingdom Metazoa; phylum Echinodermata; class Asteroidea; order Valvatida; family Goniasteridae; genus Hippasteria; species Hippasteria phrygiana. The sequence goes on along the minus strand of JAZGUH010000110.1, from coordinate 2,139,137 downwards.
GAGGTTAGCGTTAAGGTACATTTTCATAAGCGTTTCTGGGAAGAGAAAGGAAAAAGTGGACCTCTTGTGAATTTCCCTGTGTTTTTTCTTTTCTAAATGAGGAGTTTTGCCCATTTCAGTGAATAATTATTGCTTTCTATAATTATTTGTCGGTGTTTTCTTTGGGTTAGCTTTACCCCATTATCCTAAGGTATTAATAGTTTCTTTGGAATTTGTATATTTTTATGTGTATTGTTCTTGTTCTTGTTTTTTCTTTAGTATGTTCCTGTTGTAATTTGTACCTGGGTAAATAAAGTAAAGTAAACAGGGTTTGCAGTATCACCATCTGAAATTGGTAAATAAACATAATGGGTAAATAAACATAACTACATTAGCAAGAAAATCAATCAACTTTGAAACTCTATTCACCGATTATTTTGTAACTTGTTCTAAACAGCTGAAGACAACTACCAAGTGAACCGTGTGTGTGAGGGTCAACAGTTCAGCCTGTCCTGTCCGGCCGGCCAGGGCATCCATGTTGCCCACGCTGTGTATGGCCGCATTGTGCCGGGCAATGATGTCTGCCCAAGCAACTCCATCTTGAACACCAAATGCTTTGCCCCTAATGCCCTGGCAGTCGTGCGAGACCGGTGCGAGGAAAGCAACTCCTGTTCGTTGACTGCCAACAGCTATCTGTTTGGAGAACCGTGTGCGGGAACCCACAAGTACCTCCACGTATTTTATCTCTGTGAGTATACTGTACAGCATGCGGGAGCAGATCCAGCATTGATTACAAGTTAGCACAGAATTGCAGGCTGTTAGCACAGAAGCTGTCGTTAAGGATTCTATGAAACTGGGTCCAACAGTAAATGGCGCGCCCAGTAAATGGCGCACCCAGTAAATGGCGCACCCAGTGAATGGCGCACCCAGTGAATGGCGCACCCAGTGAATGGCGCACCCAGTGAATGGCGCACCCAGTGAATGGCGCACCCAGTGAATGGCGCACCCAGTGAATGGCGCACCCAGTGAATGGCATACCCAGTGAATGGCATACCCAGTGAATGGCATACCCAGTGAATGGCATACCCAGTGAATGGCATACCCAGTGAATGGCATACCCAGTGAATGGCATACCCAGTGAATGGCATACCCAGTAAATGGCATACCCAGTAAGTGGCATACCCAGTAAGTGGCATACCCAGTAAATGGCATACCCAGTAAATGGCATACCCAGTAAATGGCATACCCAGTAAATGGCACACTCTCTTTCATGGACAGGTCGGGAAAAGCCCCTTGTGAAGACAGTGTGCGAGAATGCGTGGCTGCAGATCGACTGCCCCGCCACTCAAGGCATCCGTGTCATCGACGCAAACTATGGCCGCTACTCCGGGGAGTACGTGTGTGGCTCTGCTGGGACTGAGAACTGTATCTCCCCCAACGCTCTCCTGGCCGTGCAGACCAAGTGTCAGGGGAAGCGGTGGTGCAAAGTCCCTGCTACCGATGTTTTCTTTACGGATCCCTCCCCAGGGACGTCCAAGTATCTCAGGGTGCATTACAAGTGTAAGTCGACCAAATATACCCACTTTTCTGGATGGCGATTGCCCAAAAAAAACAAGGAGCACATTTTAAATGTACCTGACAGTAAATACATGTGTTGCCATGATTTTCCAAACTGAGACAACGGGACAACAAGCCTTTTTGTTTCACACAGCTCTGGTTCTCAATCAGTGATCCATGTGTTGGTTCCTATGCTAGATCCCGCGTAATGGATGTAGAATAACAGTGGTTTGACCACTGATCGAGATCCGGATCTGTGGGAAACAAACACGCCCTTAGCATCCGGGCCTCACTCTCTCAACCAAAGTGTACCTAAATATGTATAGTAAATATTCTCTTTATTTCAATGTCATCATTTTGTGTGTGTGTGTGTGTGTGTGTGTGTGTGTGTGTCTTTAGGTGACTATCCCATCATGCCTCATAAAGCAGTGTGCCAGGGCAACAAGCTGGGAATTGATTGCAAATCTGGATACATCATCAAGATTGATGACGCCATCTACGGTCGGGTACATGGATATGCTGTTTGCCCCAACGACGCAATTAGGGATTCCCACTGCCAAGCTGATAATGCCCTCTCGGTAGGTTAATGTAAAAGGACTAACGACTATTCATAAATGCCTGAGCGAGTTTCACTATCCCTATTGGTCTAGAGCCTGTCACGTGGGTGTGTTTAAACGGTTGTTTAAACATGGCTAGAAGTTGTTTGAACACGGCGTGTCATACAGCTGTTCTTAGCCGATACGCAACAGGGAAAGCGTATATGCGCGCACAACTTAGATGTACTGAAATTCATAATGTAAGACAACGCTAATGCACGCTTATAAAACGCTGCATCTCGTGCGTGTGCGTACGCGCACACGACAGACAGGCACGGCGCATGGGTTTTGTACTGAGCAAATGGGAGAAAAAGTGGGGTGAAAAGGCTTTGCATTTTGTCCTCTTTACGGGAGGTTTTTGCATTTTTTGTAAGAAGGCATTTATGAATGGGGATAAAAATATGACGACCCGGTCTTTACCAGTCAATAATAACCTTGAAGGGTCGTGACCGCTGTTAATGGACCTCGCCTTCGGCTTGGTCCATTAACAGCGGTCACGCCCCTCCTCGGTTATTATTGACGTGGTAAAGACCGGGTCGTCACACTTTTATCCCCTTATTTAAAGATCTGTTGTCTTGGGTCATAATGACTGTAGTGCAGGGAATACCTTAATAAGAAGATCAAATGGACAGATTGCCTTGTAGGTGCTCAATTGGCTACAAAAAGCGTTCGTCCTAAAATCGCTATGAATGGAAAGATCAATCAAATATACGATATATAACAATTGTTGACTGCTGTGATGTGGGATATGACGTTTTTAACACCCGAGGGTGCTATGCGTCCCTCGAGTGTTAAAAACGTCATATCCCACATCACAGCAATCAACAATTGTTTTGTTATATCGCCAAACCCAGTTTTTTAAAGTTCAACTTGCCTTGCTCGGTGAAATTAACTCAAAAATCACGTGATCAAAACAGCTGATTGTCTGCTAGTCTGCTGCTTTCACTATAGTTTACTATCGTCAACAGTGTACATGTAGGTGAAAATTGCGTGGGTACCAATGATACAGCTCAATAGCAAGCTGATGTGTGATGTCATGCTTGGAGTGTGCCAGTCGTTTTTATATACTGGACACGTGACGAGTGTGCACCTAAACGCATGTGACAATTCACAACGGACGCAAACGCACGACTTTTAAATTTACATTGAATAATGTTTAACAATGACATTTCTTCGCTTAGGCCTAGAATTGTGCAATATGCACGGCGCGGTATAGCAGTACTACATGGGATAACGTAGCACGGCTTGTTGCCATGGATCGACCAATCAGCATTATGGCTTCAAGTTTGCTTGAAGATAAAATAATGTACACCACTATCTCTTGAAAATGCCGTTTACCTGAAAATAATTTTAAAAAATTTTTTAGCCAGTTTGGTTCGGAAAAGTCAGACCAATAAAAATTCCCATTGAACGCACACATTTTTGTCATTGATTTTCAGACCAAGCGGCACATTTTCAAGAGATCATGGTTGTGACATTGTTATATTTTCATATCTAATAATCTTTCCAACCAAAGCAATTTTAGAACAAAAGTTGTTCCCGCATCCAAGGAAACTAGAACATGAATGCTTTGAATCTGTAAAGTTGTGTAATGAAAGAATTAAAATATCACATGCCGCCTTTTACCTCGAGTAGCGAAAAGCCTTGTAATGTGAGAGTTCAATTTTTAGAAAATGATTGTGGATGGAAGAGGCCGCAGTAAGCTTACTGTGGACTTTTGGTATTGCTCTGCATTTTCTAACAATTAGACCATGCCCCTAAATTTTGTAAGACACAAGTTGGGTCCAAAGCATTAATTCTAATAAATTATAGATTTTCCTGGCCAACCTAAACAATTTGTTTCAATTAAAATACTTTCAAATTCACATTTTTTTCTTTAAGTTATTCAATCAAAAAATGTTCTTTCTTATTTTATGAAGAAAAAACAACTTTCAGTTTCATGTTTTTAACACTGAAGTAGGCTTCAGGATTGTTTGCAGGGGGGGGGGGGGTTTCTGAATTTGTTTGGGTACATTTGCCAAAAAATATGAAAATTTTCGGCTGCGAACAAAATTTTACAAGGAGGTGAGACATACTTTCTCAGTTGGTGGCTTGTTTAACCTCCGGTTTTTTTTTACCCGTACATGCAAAGACCTTTACAGGGTTTTGCTTTTCTTTTCTGGTTTGCTACGGTACTTTAGGCGTAGGCCCTTACAAGCAAAAAAAATAAAAAATTGGCAACGGAGGGGGGGGGGGGGGGGATGGCGAGATTTGACCCCCCAACCCCCCACCCCCCTCTCTCTGGATCCGCCCCTTGTTGTACAGTATTTCAGTATAAACACAATGTAACTACCATGATCTTGTTTTTTTTTTTTTCATTTAATGCTTAGCTCAGCCTGTAATAAAATCCTGTATTATATCCCATTTTTGTGTTTAGATTGTGAAGGACAAGTGTGAAGGGCAGAGGTGGTGTAGTGTACCAGCCACCAACTACATATTCGGGAACCCATGCAGGGGAACCCACAAGTACCTGTTCATTCGCTACTACTGCAAGAAGCACTAGAGTCAGGCCAGCGTGACCTCTGACCTGCCATCTGACACGTGCAGGAGTTGGCAGAGAACACCTATAAAAAAAAGAATAAGTTTTTCCTGTGGTCACACTTTCCCTGTAGAGTCACATATAAATGTTTGAATACTTTTTTTTCCACAAAACTGACTTGATGCAGTAGGCTTTAATAAGGCATACATTGCCCTAATATCCCCATACTTTCACCTGTTTGGTTCGTTACCTGACCTATTTCCAAGGTCTTAGTGTCATAATTATACCATAATGTGTGATATTCACAGAGAAATATGGAAAAAATTTAAGCATTAACATTTGGACATTAAGACGCACAAACAAGGGGCAACAAAAAAGTTTGCAGGTTGACTCTGAAGGAGTAATGCCAGGGGCCAATTTCATAGCGCTGCTTAACACACGATTTTCTGCTAACGGAACCCTCACCCATTTCATAGAGACTGTAAGCAGTAAGCACAGCGAAGAGCCCGCTCACTTCGGAAGCAGGATTTGCTTAAATTAGTGACGCAACAATATAAATCTCCATGCACGCGCAAGCGTTAGCACGACTTGGCCATGAAATACGCTAATGCTTAAGCAAATGTGCCTGCTATATAGTTAGCACAACTTTTCTGCTTACCGTTTAAGCAGCGCTATGAAATTGGGCCCAGACCAATGAAACTAAGCCTGCATTTATTTCAACCCTTTTGATAACTAATTGCATGCTGTTGGAATCTCCCGTGAGAGAGTTGAGAACATTCTAACTACAGAACTTGGAATGTCAAAGGTTTCTGCTCGGTGGGCGCTGTGTCTTCTGACCCCTAATGAAAAGCGCACCAGGCTGGTCGTGTCATGGGATTACTTAGAGCGTTTTGAAACAGATCCAGCTAATTTCAATGAAAATGTCCTAACTTAGGATGAGTTCTGGGTCCATCACTTTGAGCCAGAGACAAAAATAGGCAATCCATGCAGTGGAAACACAAGTCCTCACCCCCTCCAAAGAAGGCCAAGGTCGTTTTGATGCAGAATTTTGTCAATTTTTACGAAGTCATCTACGAACCACCAAATGTGGCCCTACCTGGAAACAAACAATGCAATTAGTTATCAAAAGGGTTGAAATAAATGCGTGCTAAGTTTTATTGGTCTGGCATTACTTTTTCAGAGTCAACCTACCCTCATAGTGTGGCCTGTACACAGCAAGACCAAGGGCACCTCTTCTGAGTTTTCCCATTTTCCAAAGATCCGACTTTTCTGAATCAAACTGGGATCCTATTGTATATTCCATTTTTTGCTAATGATCTTTACCAACCATAGCAATTTTAGGAAGAATGCGTTTGCACCCCAATTGGGCGGCCTCCAAGGCAAATTGCAGAGTTGTATTCGAGTCCCTGCAAAGTCCTTTCACAAGTCCTTTCACAAGCCCAGTCAGAAGTCCTCTCATAAAGCCGGTCACAAGTAACTGGATGAAGAATGACAAAGGAATGCCTTTGTCAAAGCTCATTTGAATAGCTTGTGATTGGGATTAGGACTGGAGGGCTTGTGATGGACTTGCAGGGACTCGATTACAACTCTGGCAAATTGTCCCTTTGAAGGGCCTTTAAAGGTGCTAAACTTATTCTCATTAATGTCTGCGCAAACATGAGTGTATATAGTGGATACTACAGTTTAAAGGTTCACAGAACTAAACATGTTGAAAACATTCTATGAATGGTCATGAAATAATTATGAAAACCAGTGGACGTATCTAGCTTTTGTGGTCTGGAGGGGGGGGGGGGGGGGGGGGGGGGTTCAAAAAGTTCAAATTTTGTGGAAAAGATGTCCCCCAATTTTTTGTTACCTTTTTTTGTTTTAAAGGTGACCTAAATTTTGTGTTTTTCTTAGGGGCGGGGAGGGGGGGGGGGAGAGGTGTCAAGATCAGTGCCAATTGTAAAGTGCAGCGCTTTCAATACAAAAAAAGTAGACAGGGGGAAAAATTCCCCCTTGTTTCCACCCCCTGCTGGATACACCACTGTCGAACACGAATTGATGTTCTCGACAGCGGAAAACATATTTTTCCAAATTACACGTGTATTCTAAAAGCATTTAATCTCTAATTATAATTCAAACCCGTTTACGAAAATGAAAACAGAATCCAACCGGTAATAAATGGCAAATGAAAGTAGCATGTCGCGCTAGTTTGTCGGTCCCATGTTTTTTTTTTTTTCAAAGGTACCAATTTAACAAAAAAATTGATGTGTAAATCGTGCCAAATAAAGGCAGATCACACTTCTAAATTTACCACTTTGTTCAATGTTTGTATCAAATTATTATTGAGAATTTCGAACTTTACCCGATTGTGCAGTTACATCTAATACACGGTACTCTGATTAAATCAATTAATGTTAGCACAGAAATGACAGTTGTGTTTGGTGGTAATTTTGTGTGTGTATTTATCAAGCTGAAAAATCATGGGCGTATCCCCCGACCCCACCCATCCTCACATACGTATAGATACACATACACACATTTTTGTATCGCTGTACATGGGAGGACTTTCCATTGTTTCACTTTGATATAACCCATCCCCATAGACTAAGCACTAGTTTGCCTGTCCTCACATTTTCCCTAACAAAGAAAAAAAATGTGAGGACAGTATTGTTCCCTTTGTTATACCCTCTTTTCTGTCCTCGCGTGTAATGCGATACCATGACATGTATACTTATAGGAAGACCTTTGTTCTCCTTCTTTTGTTTTCCTTTGTTCCTATATTAAAATCTCAAACTCCATAGCGTTTTCCCTCTGGGGAAGATAGATTTCTAAAGACTTCGTTCTGGGGCTTATTGTTCTATTGTGTTTTCTGCCCCACAGGACTACCTGTACGCGAACACAGCTGGACCTCATATTGTCCTATAGTTGGAACTTAAACTTTTTTAGAAGGACCCTTAATGGTTTTGTACACGATTTTCAACCGTGAACCTTGACTCAACCGTGGACCCTACTTTGTCTTCTTTGTTAAAGGTCTACGGTTTGAATAGCTTTACAAACTCGCACATACACGTAGGAACAACTTTGTGGAGATTCCTTTGTTTCACGTGGTTTTATACCGTCTCGCCCTGAATGTTTTTCCAACCCGAATTTTTGATCGTGAATCTCTTAAACCTAGGTCACACTGTCACGATGTTAACGACGATAGCCCACGATTCACAAAATCCGGGTGATTCGTGGACATACTCGTAGCGGCATCTTGATTAATCTTGATGAGTCGTGATGAATCTTGGCTGGTCGGCAAACTCCCCCGACAGTTTTGAACTGTTCAAAACTGTCGTGGCGGTGCTACGATTGCAGTGCGATCGTAACTCAATCGCGCACAGTCATAGCGCCATCTTGTAGGCATTCGTGGCCTTCCGTGGCTAATCGTGGTTTATTTTTTTATCACGAATCACTACAAATATCCACGACTGTTCTACCATGTTCTACGCATATGCTACGGTTTCCCCGCACGGGTTAGCTGCGATTCCACTACGTTATATGGCGATAACACCACGACTAGTCCCGATAGACCACGACTACGCGACGATTGATGCCGATGTCTCTACGATTGATCAAGAATGCGCTGATTCACCACGATTGGCCCATGGTATATAGCGCTACGATGGCGCTACGACTGTTCCCGAATCTTCCCGATGTCACGTGATGATCGGCATAAAAATGGGGAGCGCCGCTGCTGGCCAAGTCATACTACACGTTGCCATCGATGACTGACCAGATCCAGATTTTGGGCCCATATTATCGGAAATTCACCTGGAATCGTAGTGAAGTGTAACAAATCTTGGTAGGTCCATACCTCCATGGTAGGTCCATCGTCATAAATCGCCGTTAACCTTAGCGCAATCGTCTGTAATCGGCTGTAATCGTAGAGTAGTCCTGACTAGTCCTGACGCTATCGTACTAGAACCGTAGCATATTGTAATAGACCTTGTCGTGATGAATCGGCTTCAAAATCGTACAGACATCGTCGATATAGGTACAGAGGTCGTCGATATTCGTAGTGTCATCGTAGAAGGACCGTGAGTATTCGTGGGAGGGTGCAATTGGGGGCACTTTTCTCCCGATTCACCCCGATTAAAACTGCTACGACTAATCAGGGGCTGTGGTCGCAAAAATCGTGACAGTGTGACCTAGGCTTTAAGTTCAAGTAAAAAAAAAACATGTATAGCTTCCGGGTTTTTTTTTTTTTAACCAAAGAGGTCGGTTTTTTGTCCGTGGATCGGCTGACATTTTTGGGGAGTTTTTTCACAAATTTTCCACCAACCAAAGAATTCAGGAGCCCACCAAAAAGGAAGTGGGCGGGGACGCGAAACATTTTTGTTTACTTCGCGTAAACCTAACCCCAAAATGCCTCTAAAGCTGTTTTCCGGAGGGGGAAACGTTGTGTGGACGTGGGCAAGTCCACATTACATCCACTCTTTCTGCATTCTGTTGACATCTTTTGTTCACAGGTCCACACAGTATGCAAGGTTACATGGGCGTCAACAGCTTATGTAAAGTGGGGGGACATGAGCCCCAATTAGTGATCTGTGTCCTGGGGAGTTATCTAAGGGGAGGGGGTGTCCCCTTGCCCTTAGAGATTGTTTGCATAATTAAGGGTGCTTAGGTGCTAAATGGTGCTATATTTTGTTAAAGAATTGTATATTTTTTGAAAAATAATATTGAAATTTATACTATTTGTTCAAACTAATCATGCTACAAAAAACTGACCCCCCTCCCCTGGATCCGCGATCATCCGCCCCTGAATTAAAGGTCCTAGTTATATTATAATTCCACGAATGAATTCATATTATATCTACTTTTTGCCTGTCCCAACATTTGTGTTAGTATTTCACATGCTCATCTGAGTCATCTCAATGTTAAACTGATGAATGTTGTCTTTCACCAAAACTGAAGCTTTACATCAAGTTACCAGCATTTTATTTTCAGTCTTTTCAGATCGAAATGGCAGCAGTAAGTTAGCGATGAAGATATACCTCATTACCGAAAAATGGCTGTTTTCACTAATATCGAGTTTGATTCTATTTGAGTCAGCAATTGATACAAAAAATCGAACATATGCCTGCCATTTGTTTTTATTATTGTTCTGAAAAGTGGGGGGACAAACGATATGATATCCCCCCCCCCACTTTCAAAAGTGGGGGGACATGTCCCCCCCCCCCCCCCGTCCCCCACCTGTTGACGCCCATGCAAGGTTAGAGCACAATTTTTGGTCCGATGATCCTGAGGATCACGTCCCATAGATCGAATTTTACCGCTGAAAAATGGTTTTTTTTTTTCTTCAAATAAACGCTAAATACATGTATGACTTGTATCTGTATGACCAGTGCTGCACAATATAGCACTGCTCGTTATTGGCCAAATGACCTAAACAAATTGATCCCTATGGATTGAAAGTTTCACGCCCATGCACTTGGGTACGCACTACGGCCCGAATAGAGGAATTTCACATTAGCCCCTTCTGCGCACTTCCGGGTTGAAAGCGAGAATGTCAGTGGCAAACAAAACGACGCTTTTCAGCACATTTATTCATGCATGAATTATTCAGGCCATAAAAGGAAGTGCAGGCGCACGATCAGCATAAAGTTGTTTACTGTGACATTGAGATCCTCGTTTTCAAACGCGGAAGTGCGCAGATCAGCGCTAAACTCGTCGTTATGGCACTTTGACGTTCGGAAGCATTAAACCGATGCATGCGTGTGGTTTGGTGCTGATATTTCCGTTGGTGGCACCAATACACTTTATTTTTGTTCTTTAGTGAAGGGCAAAATAAGACTGTTAGCGTAAAAAAATGGGGAAATGGCAAAGAGAAGTCCCCTCCCCTTCCTCGGGACCCGCCTCTGCAACACGTCTGCATGTTGTTCAACTAAGTGGTTGCGTTTGTCAAATGAGGTCATGTATGTCCCTTAAAACCAATGGAAAGTAGTTGAAAACAAGGTTGGCCGACAGATGGAGTTTATAAAAAGTCAGGCAAAGGGGGCACTATTAAATAGGCGAGTGTTCTGGGATACTAAAATCGACATGACAAACATTCTTCCCAGGCCCGTAGGAAGCTCAAAACCATTGGTCAGGCTCATCTCAGTGGCAGGGTCGAGGGATTCCCCAAATCCATCACAACTTTATACCAAAAGCCACTGCCCCGGGCACCCAGAACAGGAAATTATCATAACATGATTTTTAAAGAAATACATGTAAATGGTAGTTTGTATGAGACAAAAATTTTAGCACAACAAACTGCAAATTTAATAAGATTGTCACATGGTGAACTTTACATATGCTCCTATAAATAAATTAATTTGACACAAAATTTGAAGGAATAGTCAGCACCACACAAAAACCACTTTTGGAGGTAAGACCTACCTACTAAAGATAGTCCCCAGTCAGAAAAGTGGAAAGCTAAATAAAATAACAATTCTGCACTGAACTCGGATTCAAACGAATAAGACCTATGAACCACTGAATAAAATTAAGACAAAATAATGCTATTATCTAACAACCCTTCTACCGTAACAATTTAGAACCGCTCCAATAATATCTGATGGAATTTAAAACCCGATTTTGTTTTCATTTTACCTTTTTACTCTTCATTTTTTCCTTACAAATGAATTTTGGAATTCGGAAAAAAATACATGCTAAAACAAAATTCCAAAAAAAACCACCAAAAAACCACCATTAAAATATTGGTACGGCAGCTACGGCAGCTATAGCCGTACCTGCCGTACAGCTTTCTACGGCCTTGATTCTTTCCACTCAAACCCAGCAATGGAGTATATAGGCCTACATATGTACACATTTTGGTTATTTTGGTTCAGTGCAAGTAGGCCCCGATCTTAAAAGATCACATTCTTAATTGTTATATGAAGTCAAAGATCCATGACTTGATTACGGGGAGTGGAATATCAAGGCAGTGAGGAGGAGGCCGGCTGTTTAATGTGTCGAAGGGATGCTGGGGAAGAAGTGTGGTTGATAAATTCAATGGTGCACCTATTTATGTAGTTTAAATGTTCAGAGTATCAATTTCACAGTCACGTTTTCTATTCTAAAAATAGTAGTGTTTGCTTATTCTTCTATAAGGTTGTGTTTTGTGGGGGGGGGGGGGGGGGGGGGGAGGTTATTCTAGAATGAATACCGGTACTTTAAAGGTAATATACAACATTTGCAAACAAAAAACAAAACTACCGAATTATTATGAAATACATTACTTGACTGTACGTGTATAAAGTAAATAAAAGTCTCCTGTAAAATGGCACCTGGTGCGCTATCATTTTCAAGAAAAGTGGGATTTTTTTGTATCAGTTTTTATCGATGGTCGGCCTACCATCGTTGGAAAAAGTCTATCGTTCCCTTACTTGATAATTCCCTGAAGGTCTTTAAATTGCTCTGTTTCGTCTGAAGTATAGGTCCGGGAACCAGACTACAAGAACAGCATGTTTTTCTCTTTGTTTTCCCAGCATCTATGCACACAATTTTAAAACAGGTCAGTGTTTCAGTATTTGCTATAAAATACTAACCCCAAAATCTATTCATTTCTGAAAATTACAGCAAAAGCAAATGTTGTATACTACCCTTAACACAACATTTTGTACTCTATTGCTTTTCTGTTTTACAATATAATGCGTGGATATTGCGTTTATAGTTTTTATTCTTAAAAGGAGTTTATGTGATATACACCAGGGTTTGGTAACTGCAATGTTCAAATGAAAGACACAACAAACTGCGTTTGCTTCGGGCCAAAGTAAAAATACAGTAGCTGGAAAGATCAGGGTTTTTTTTTTTTTTTTGGGGGGGGGGGGGTGCAATTTTGACCGACCCAATATTAATATCCAGATAACTTCTTCGTTCTTCCCCTGAAATTTACGCAGAAAGTTAAGAAATTTAAAAATAAAAACGTTGGAAAATCTATAAAGAATTGACAGAATTTCGCCTCTCCCGCAGAAAGGCGTTTGCACTCTATAACCGTACCCTCTAAGAACACACCCTAATAACGCCAATGCAAACATCTATCATATCGATCAAATAGCCTTATAACTATAAATTGCACCTCCAAATATTGTTTTGGGATGATTTATTTTTTTTGTAGTTAGAGTATAGTTTTCACGGTTCAGTAAAGTTGAGCTTAAGTTGTTACTTTAAAGGATATAGAAATTCGGTTTGAAAATACAGCTACACATCAAACTAACGCTTATTTTCGGTAAATACCATATTAAATTTTAACGGTCCACGTCTTTCGTGGTGCCAGGTCGTATAGTTATGGCCCATCACCACACCCGGCGTCATGCTTATAAACGACCGTCGCACGGCAGTTTAACGGTGTCTGTGCCCGGAACCGCTCCTGGATCCGCTGGAAGAAGAGGAAGAAGAGGAACGTCCACCAGAGGAATTTGAGCCACGCCTACCAGAGGAGCCACTGCCCGACTTCTTGCCCGAAGAACCGCCCGAATCCCGGTTCGCCTCACCTTAAACAGGACACAACAAATATTATCAAATTTACGGTTTTCAAAATCTTGGGGCTCGGTTACCAGGGTGCGGTTCTAGAGTACAGACCAATCTACTTTTGGTTGTGCTAAAAATGTTTTAATGAAATTTTACAATACTCGCTCCCTCAAGAATCCTGCTAACAGGCCTGTATACACATTTGAAGCCAAATTAACTTTTTGACATTTATTGTCAGAACGACTTTAAAGAGTTTACTTTGCATGAAACGTCTTTATTTGACTTTTACAGCTATTTTGGTTTTCAGGAAAAGTGCCAGCATGACATTAGACATTATGTGGCTGCGGACTCTTTGTAGGGGAAAGGAGAACTTGGCTATTATGTTACTTCATTTAGGCCGGATTCTTCGTTGTTTTCTGAGAATATTGTTCTTGTCAGATATATTTTCCCCCATCTTTTTAAATTTAATGACAATTCCAACACCACATTCGATGAACAAAAAAACACGTTACGATCTAACCGCTTCTCCTCAATTATAGGCGCATTCGTAACTATAACCCGTGACATGCGTGGAAGCATAGTGTTTTTTGTAGATGATTGCAAATCTCTTGATAATCTATAGAAATAAAACTAATGACCGGCACCAAGTACAACGGTAAAAAACGCGGTTAAAACATATTGAAATATAAAAAAATACACCCTATTTATAAACTGTATTTAAATACACCAATAATTAAAACCAAATACTCCGCCTACAAATAAAATTATCTTAATCGTCGTTTTCAAAGAGATTTAATTATAGACATCAGCAAGTAAATGAACCGGAAAAGTCCTGCAATATAATTTAGTGGTTACTGGTGGCTCATAAAATAGACCATACAGTTTTCGAAACAAAATAAGTAAAAACAAGAAGAGTGCTCCACAAACAAACAGCTGAAATCAATTTATGAAACCACTGTTCACTGTTTCTACTTTCATTTAAAAAAAAAAATATCTTGTCATAAATTTAATCCAGCACGTCATCTGAGAACCAAAAAACATGGGAAACAGCTTCCTATTAGTGTGATAACTTACAGGTGTATCGAACGTAGAGATATTTGGCTGTTCCGGGACAAGGATCGCCGAAGACATCGACCGAGGCGGAGATCTTGCACCATTTCTTGCCTTGACATTTGCTTTTAACAATCTACACAGATATGTGATTGAGAAAAGTTACTGCACATGTAAAAAATTAACTCCCACGAAATCGGAAGACCGTATTCGTTATAAAACTATCATAATAGGAAATAGGAAATGAACAAAAGACATAAAGGTATACATTGCCCTGAAATCCCGCGCAATTGTATCTCTTTGGTTAGTTATCTAACCTATTTCAAAGGTCCGAATTTAATATAAAAGTATACAATAATGTGTAATATTTACGGAGAAATGTGGAAAACAGAAGCATTGACATCCGGACATTCAGACTAGCGCCACACATAGTGTAGGCTATGCGTAAAGCGGTACAGACCAAGGGCACAACTGAATTTTCCAGTTTTCCGACTTGTCCGAACCAAACCGGCGTCCCGGCCCCGAAAGCATTTTCGTCAATGATTTTCAGAGAAACGACGGTATATTTTTCAAGAGATGACGCGTACATTTATTATGCTCTTTCCAGCCATTAATAATAGCAATCTTAGGACGATTGCGTTTTGTAACCTAATTTGGCGCCTCGGGGCAATGTGTCCATTTTATTGTGATTTGATGCTTGGCTGAGGATAAATTTTTGCGGAATGGGGATACCCAACATGAAGTATAAAAGACAAATTGGCCGGCAATTGGTGTCGTGAGGGACAAACATATTCGACGTGTAAAATACCGTGGACTCTTCAGAAGTCATAAGACGGGAAAAGAGGTAGAAGGTGCGATTTGAGGTTTGTTATTGTGAGAGTAGGCCCTACTGCAAACAAATTAAGAGAGATACACCACGTAAAGCAACTAACTCAAAAGAGAAGCGTGGTTTCTCAGAAGAACCGGGGGGAGACTTTTGGGCACTTTTCTCTAGAGATAGGCAATAATAGGCCTACATTATTTCAAAATAGACGTGCTTACAGACAAACAGAAGGGTGAAAGATCGCTTATTAGCACGACAGACACAGTCAAATATTTTAGTAATTAAACAGTGCAACTCTGCTACAACTGAAATTATTTTTGTTTTAAAAATGAAGTATAAGCCTAAAAGGGAACAAGAGTTTCAAACAAAACAATTAAGAACGATTTCCCAAGAAATGGGCAGACTCACATAAGGGCCGGAACCAGACACGCAGTGAATACTCTTCAGCCAGTATGGGTCCGTTGGACAGACTGCGTTGCCATGGACACGGCCGAAGATGGCGTGGTCAATTTTGATGTGGTGCCCTTTTTTGCAGTCGATGTTGAAGGTGTCATCTTGGCAGATGAATTTGTTTGTCATCGGTGGGTAATCGCCTTAAAACGACAAAGCATCCGGACACGGTTAATTCGACAGGAAGGATAATTATAGCCTTGTTAGCTTTTTTTTAAGGTCTTCATGTTAAGAAAAGGCGCAATTACGTGGAGGAGGGGAGAAAGCTAACCACATCGTTACCTTTACATTTTCCATTGATCCGCTCATGGAGGAAGGATCCTCCATGATCCGCTATACCACTACCATGTGTTCATGTCTTCAGTCAACGTCGAACGCTGCGGTAAAACATAATCTTTCGATCTGTCTGTGTGTCTGGATGTGCGTGTTTATTTTTTATACCGAGGACAGATAACAAACAAATGACTTGAGGATAAAAGGTCCTCGATTAGCAAGCTGTCCTCAGTTGTTGGAAAACGCACACAACCAACAAGAGGGCTTAAAAAAAGAAGCAATCCTCCGACATAAATCCTCCATACAATGAACAAACGGGTGTTTTGTGCGTACATGTTATCCATTACGACTGAGGATTTGGGACAATGGGGGATTAGTGATAACAATACAACTGGGGACCTGAGCCCTAGTCCTCGGTAGAAGTCGTGCACAAACCTTGTGGGGCATGTTGACAAAAAGTTAAAGTACAAACAAAGTGAACAATGGAAGGAAACACCCCAAGTCCTCAGTAGTATAACACCACTGGGTGTGTGTGCGTTTGTATAGCAATTCAGACCGTGGACCTTTAACAAAGAGGGCAATAGGGTCCGCGATTGTGTCAAGGTCCACGATTGAAAATCGTGTACAAAACCAATGGGAGGCCTTCCGAAAAAGTTAGAGTATAAACAAAAGAGGGACAATAGGAGGTCCGCGGTTGTCGGTGTTTACACACTTGTGTGTGTGTGTGTGTACGTGCACTGTATATATCTCCGAGGACAAGAGAAGAAAGGAAACACAAATAAACATTTCAGTCCTCGAACGTAGAGTCTTTTGTTGAAATCGGTCCTCGAACGTAAGGATATGTGCTTAGTCTATGGGGGTTGGTTATATTGAAGGAACAATTGGAAACACAAAGCATTGTCCTCGGACGTATTGGGGAAGTACGACTGGGTGTGTGTGAGTTTGTATATGCCGGCAATCGTGGACCTAGGACAAAAGAATTCGAGCGTAGACAAAGGGTCCACGTTTGACCTAACGTCCACGATTGAAAATCGTGTACAAAACCAATGGGAGGCCTTCCGAAAAAGTTAGAGTATAAACAAAAGAGGAACAATGGGAGGTCCACGATTGCACCCGTTTACATGACTGTGTGTGTGTGTGCGTGTTTACACTTGTCAGCAGAAAGACCGGACTGTGTTTTTGAACGTTTTACGGGGCAGCATGGGTGAAAATCGTCGGCGCGTTTGTTGTGCCGTTTGTCTTTCTGATTGGCTAATTGCTTTCCAACCAGTTTGATAAACTGTTATACGCACATTCTCGAAGGCCTATGTTTTACGCTGTCCTCTGAAACAAAACAACCACAAACTCACACGTGTACCGGACTTGCAGATATCTGTGGTCCCCTTTGCAGTGGCCACCGAAGAATCGTTCCGTTGCTGGGATCTTACACCAGCCCTGCCCCTGGCACTTGGACCTCACAGTGAGCAAGACGTTTGGGGCGACACAGCCCACGAGGCCATACGTATGAAAGGCCGTTCATGTCATTGAAGCGCCCTCCCTATTAGTCAAGAGAAGTGGTTGCGCGCTGCTCAATAACCAATCATAAGTCAAGAAAAGGAAGTTGCGCGTAACCCGATGACGTAACCAACTAGACTGTTCTAGTTCTATATCTATGCAATCGCAAGCGCAAGCGCACATGTAGTATTGTGTTTATTGGGAGGGGGCGTAATCATACATGCAGACTATGTGTTACGATTTTGAGTCAATGTGATGGAACTTTTGTTTCAGGGCCTTGGTTAACCGATTGTTCATTTTGGTTGAACTTTTTGCTCTTTACAAGATGAAGTGCTTTTTAAATTTTGAGAATAGCAAGAAAGAAAGAAAGAACCGGTGTGTGCAGGCAAAATTCAAAGAGTGATCAGTTTATCATATTTTTTTGATCATCTCAGGAAATAGCCGCAGTGAGTCAAAGTTCGTTTAGGGGGTAGGGAGGGTGGGGGTTGTTAAAGCATGGAGGTAAGGCATCAACAAAATCTCTCTTTCCATTCTTTTTTTTATTTGTGGGAAAGGTTGGATGAAGAAAGATTCTGTTGAGCAAGGTCTCATTATCGGTTTTTACGTAAGTGACTGGTCTTGCAGAAATTGTTTTTGTATATTTACGAATAGGTTGGTGGGTATGCCAGCCGTGTGGATGTGTGACTGACCCACCCAAAGCGTAATTTCTTTCTTTCTTTTTTAAAAAATGGAATACGCTTCGAGGGAGTCAGTTTTAGCCACTATTTCTGCAAGATGACAGTCCCGGTATGTGCTGGCTACGTTAGAAGAACAATAAGTGGATTCTTTGATGGATCATTCTAAGAAGTAGCTGCAGCGAGTCCGAGCTTATCTGGGGGAGGAGGTACATTAAAGGGGGTTGATCCCAGAAACTCTGTACAAATGAAAAGACAAATGGAGACACTGGTGAGCTGGCTGAAATCACTGTGGACTGTATTGCATCTGGGATCAGAATGACCACCAGAACAAAGGTACCTTTGCAGGTAAGTTCGATGTTAGTTGTAATGTTGTTGCAACTTACGAAATTGCACGTGTAGACCTAGTGTGTGTATACGGGCCGGGTCCAGACTATCGAGTCGATCCATGAATTTCGGTGCCTCGGTCTACGTCACGAACAGCGCCCTCAATTTGAGTCTCAACAAATTTAAAAAAGGGGGGGGGGTCAATTTTTGAGCAGCAAATAATCACACTAAAACTTCGCTTGAACCAGTTTGGCTTTTAATTAACATTTAATACATATAAATGAATTTATTAATTAAATAAAATGTGATCCGGTCAATTTGAGAAGCATGGTTCCTTTAATTTTAAAGATCATGAAGATTGAACAGACCTGGGGCCTGCACATTATTTTTTTATTGATTTTTTGGTAATCGTTACCTTAGGACCCTGTTCCATATAAGAGAACGAAGGAGACAGTTTATGTTTCCGAACTTACCTCAATATTTTTGCAATGATATAGACAGGAAAAGTCACTCTGTGTGCTTGAAATCATCTAAAAAGTTCGCTAAGATATCATGTTGAATATGAGCAAGCTTATTTTTGTGGAAAGATGGTAGGGTTTTGATTTATGAGGGAAATTATGGGGTAAAACGGCAACGTCGTCTCTGACTGCAAACAAAGGTAGGAAAGTCACAATTTCCTTGAAAATGCATTTCAAAATTACAACAAACATAAGTTAATCGGAAGAAGAAAAAAAAACTCCTTTAGCCTGCAAAAGTCACTTTGGACTACACTAAAGTCATCTGCAAAAGTCAGTTTTGAACGGAACTCGTAAAAAAAATAGGTGTCCTAGGCTAAGGTAACGATTAACGTTACATTTACAAGTTACAGTTAGGCTAAATTCACGAAAATTGCAGTGAGAAAAAAAAAAAAATTCTGGGTCCGAGATGGTCGGAGTCAAAAACAGTTTGGGTCCGTTGCCTCAAAACCCTTCACTCAGAATCAGAAAGATAGATAACAATAACATTGATTGTTAGGCCTTGCCCTTAGTTAGGGCCTAACGTTACCATTAACTTAAGTACCATTTTCTCAAAAATTACACCTAAATAAATGTTTGAAAATCAAAGTTTTCAGACTAGCATATGACTAGACAGGACTAACTTAGCATAAAGCTAACGTGACTACTGCATTTATTATGGAGGTGCCTTTGTACTACTACTACTATAGTTTGATAAATGAAATGGGTGTTTTCCAAAACATATGGAATAACGTTAAGCATGGAGGAAGAAAACACATACCTCCATGCGTTAAAATCTTAAATGCAAGCAAGCAATGACTGCGAACTTGTTTTTTGCAATTTTGTAGGCAATTGCATACTTACTAATACTTACTAACGTAAGGTGAATTAATTCTTTCCAAAATACAAATACCTCTTATACAGCCTAATATACATGTAGCTGCTGTGCAAGTGCAACCATGGAGGTCATCGACGTCATGTACCCAGATGAGAAACATGACAACATTTTGTGACAGAGACGTGTCTGAAATCGCCTGCATAGAACACGTACAGTCGAGTCAGTACGTACACACATGTATGTACATGTACATGTACATGTACTTATGTGTACATATATCGACACAGAGTGCAGTACAAATCGCAATGCACCATGGGCCCCATAATGCATTGGTTCTACTTACGCGCAACTTCCTTTTCTTGACTTATGATTGGTTATTGAGCAGCGCGCAACCACTTCTCTTGACTAATAGGGAGGGCGCTTCAATGACATGAACGGCGCCTCATACATACGAGCCGCAGACGCTCTGGCCGGGGTACTGGCCGAAGTTGGCCGATCTGATGTTGAGGCCCGCTCCCTTCGGACAGTCGATGTTGAGCCACTGGCCGTCGCACGCAGTCTTGGTAATTTCTGTATCTCACGAAGAAAAAAAGAAAATGAGATAATTATAATACACGGGCATTTTGGAGTGTCATAATTTTGTTCTAGTAGGCCTATATTGCAAACATTGTATGTGTAAACTGAATAACAGACACACTGTTTCCGAGTACAATTGTATATGACTCCAAAATGACGTATTTAAACCGTATACAGTTTACAAGTTTACGCATTGATTTGGACGTGAAATCATAATACTCGGAATTAGTGCGTCTGTAAATTTCTCCGTGTAAGTTACCCCTTGGTTTCCATGCATGCCTTGTTTGGCGCCTAATTGGGCGCTGCATAGCCAAAGATTGTTATTTTTACTGAGAGAGGTAGCTAGGCCTACATTGCGCTCAAATTTTTTAAAGGGCTAAAATGAAATTGACATTTAAAAATGAACAGGCCTATTGTTTTCTAATAAGTCACGCTGATATCAGACGTGTAAATTATGAATATTGTGAATGGTACTACACCGGTATTATTGTCAAACCTGGGTTATGCGATGAGTATGCGCAGCCGACTAGACTCAACGCCGCCATTAGCCTCCCGATGCCAAGCAATATGTTGAATGCCATCGCCGAAGCGATCTGCAGTGGCAAGCCTATAGAAATCTGTAAAGCGAGAAAGCACGCGGTTTGGTTTTCTGCTAAATGATTTTGTTTTAGGAAACCGTCGCTTTTTATATCACTTTAGTATGACACCATCTCGTTTAGTATTCCATTCATATATGAGGGTCGATACATAGTTTGTCGAGTGCAGTATCATTTCATTTTCAAGTGGCCTTCTGCTGTATGCTACAAGAAGCACCCCGCATGGTCAATTGTTCGCATACTTGAAGAGCTTCAGTGGAAAATATCAAACTACCCACGTCATAGAATTGCCCAACCTCGAACAGTGGAACTGATGGTACTTTTGCTGCATAAACCCGATGGTCCTTTTGACATGACCATCTGTGGCAAAAACGCCTGTGACAAAACCCTGGAAGTATCTCTGTCAGCGTGCACATCTCGCGACTTCACTGAGCACTTTTTGTCACTTTTTTTCATGTCAACGATTGGCTAGTTTTTACGCATGTTACGTAATCATACGTCTGCCCGTGCTTGTGCGCGGCAACTAAATGTAGCCGATCCCGGTCGAACCCCCCCCCCCCCCCTTTCTCGTTGCAGATTTGTTTTTTGTTTTTTGCTTGTAAGGGCCTACGATACTATCGCCTAAAGTACCAAACCAGAAAAGAAAAGCAAAACCCTGTGAAGATCTTATTTTGCGAATCCGGTTAAGAACAAAACAAAGATATTAAATGGCGCCACCAACGTTGAGAAAGTGTTTCCTCCACACTCCGTTACGATCCCCCCAATAACGAGAAATCACAGCCGCTGATCGGCTGCACTATTTTTTACAAACAAACTAACTTAAGAGTGAACTTATTTCAAAACTAAAGTCATATCTTTCAGTGATTATATGTTCTTGTCTTACACCTCAGTGCAAGTGTTTGGTCATTTATCTACATGTTTATCTATAGGATAGGGTAGGCCTACTGACGTAAATTTTGTCATCTTGTGCATTGTTTATCCTATAGTTCTGAATTTCAATACTCTTGCCAGTTACAGTGATTCTACACACTATGAATGACAGCAATGACCACAATTTAATACAAATGTAGTCCAAACCCTGCTGAAGTAGGTCTACTTTTCAGTAGGAAAAAAAATTTGCTCGGGGTAACCTCTTGAAGATGATGCTATTTATGGGGAAACAATTGTGAACGTATTTTCCATTTAGAAAGGTTTTGGGGGTAAAATTTTATGGACTAACTCCTTCCCGCCCCATCCCGGCCAAATTTTGATGGAAATTCCTGCTGCTAGGTTTGGAAGAAGGAGTTGACCTGCGCGCGAACTGCCGACCGTGAATTACAGGTTCATTTAACACGCCCGAAACTTCCCGCGTCGATCGGATTATATTAATTTTGCATGCTCTAATGAGTTTTTGTCCAGAGAGCGTTTTAAGAGCAAATTAGTTGAAGGATTGTGCAGAGTTTCACTTTTGTCCGGGATCGTAAGCTTCTTTTCTAAGCCTTTGGGTTAAACAGCTTGGGCTTTTTAACCATTTGGCGAAATGATTTTTTTTTTTTGGGAATGGACGCTTTCCGGGTTAATTTTAATTAAACACCACTTTATAGGTGGTCTTCTGCAGAGGAAAAATATATCACCCATATCGGCTGCCCCCTTTCATTTGAAAAGAAAATGATAAATCGAGGTGATAAGTCAAGCTTCATCGTTTAATCAGCTTGGAGAGTTACCACTTTTTTCCGTTTTCTGAGTTGCGGCATTTATCATTCATGGAAATGTGCACCCATAGTGACCTCTCTGCTCAACCCCTTGGTGGCGCACTAATCGCCCGAAATGTTACGCCAATGAAATGATAGACTTGATTTCAAGTCCGAGATCGCGGTTATTTTGTTGTCTGCATCAGCCACGCTAAACGTCATTACCTGAAAAATATATTGGTTATCACACACTAACCAAGGTTACCTCACAAGAGGACGCAAGAGGGCGCTATTTCAGGCACTATTCTGCGATTGTATTGGCTATTTGCACTGACGCGACGTAGAGGGCAGAAGAGACACTATCACAGTTCAGTCTGGTCGTCATCCAGTTTACACGTGTTTGATTTCGCTCTGCGCTGGCACTGGTTTGTTGGGCTGTATCCTACGCCACGGCCCGTTAGGAAAGCCGAGGGCCGTTCCAGGATTCAACAATTGTATTTTGGGGAGGCTCAGTCTTTGATTGGTATCAACCACGGTGGTGTTATTGACATGCAGTCGGTTTTGACGTTTGCCCCCCTTTTCATTCCCATGGAGAAATGAGGTAGGAAAAAAAAAAAAAAAAAAAAAAAAAACCAGTTTTGTTCCCGAGCTGTTTGTGAGGGTTTCACGTAAGACGGAGATGCCGTGGAGAAATTTATGAAGCAATTTGCACCCGCATTCATTGATATTATGGAGTTTATTCCCATTGCCTAAGATTGAATGGTTTTCCGACAATTTGGGAAATCCTTTTCGGGTCACTTCGTCCATTTCGGTCCCGTGTCGTTGCGGGGGTTTCGTATTAAGTGCCGCGCCTCATGCTATTGTGTTGAATACAATAGGCGCATCGGCGTCCCTCGCCGATGCATGACGATGGAATGTATAGTCTTGCTTTCCTTTATCGGAAGTTATTTGCAAAAAATTTGGCTTTTGTTATGCGTAAGATCGTTACCGGTGTCAAAGATGGAATCTTGACAGTATCTGTTTTATTTGACATGGCTCTTCTCATTTAAATGTAACCCTAAGAAAAGTTGGGAATAGTTGGAGTTGCATCGGCGTAACATGCATTTGCATAACTGACAATTACGGGTCGCAGACCAGGCCTCCCAAGTTGACATTATTCTGAGTGTGGTATTTTTAGACAGAGGAATGGCCTCTGGAAACGAAACATTACTTTGCGCTCCATGGTGGAGGTTAATCCCCATGAGTTGAACGTGCTATTGTGGGTATTACACTTTTGGACAGGAAAAGACCCTTGCAAATGAAATACGAATGTATTTATGTACTTTGCTGGAGGACGGTCCCAAGTACTACGCATCCTTGCGAGTTCGATATAAATAAATATTTAAACAATGCCGTCATGAACATCGTCCAACGGCCCCGCACACTCGCATGTAGTGAGGAATGTTACTATATCTTCACTCTGAGACAAAATAGGCTAATAAAAACTTAAATCTCTCGACAGATCTGATGAATTTCTCATGTCATTATCAACAGAAAATGCATCCAAACAGATGATTAGTTTTGAGTTGCGACTTAAAATGTTCTCCCGTCGTTGTACTGGGTAGGCAAAATCTCCCCGATCGGCCGTGGACGCCCTTTTTCGCACTTCCCTTGGTAACAGTCGGAAGGCGCTTCGGTTTTTCGTGTCCACTCCTGGCGCTGTGGAATAGTATATCGGCCCCTGTTCGGGTTTTTTCCCGGATGGCCCAAATTCATTCTTTGTCTGATGCGTCCTGCTCAAAATCGGCCGAGCGGTTTAAAGAAGTGACGCTCCAAAAGAAATTTCGCGCTCAACTTTCACTTTGAAAATGGGTATCGTTTGAGATCCATCTTGATAAGCAGCAGATACATATCGCAAATAGCTAAATTCGGATGATATTGGTTATGAAGTGGCTTCAGGAAATATACTTTTGTTAGGCAGCTTTTTAGCCGATAATCTGATAGAATGCATGGTTCAGACAGGTGCTGTGTAACTTGCTGCGCGCTGGTACTGTTGGGTGCGCTTGGGTACCAGTCTAATATCCATTTTCTCACACGAACTGGAACCTGCTGTATTTTTTATATACGCAATACTGCCGCATACATCATAATAATAAATTCAGAATTGCCTTTCACGGCTGATCGTCACGGCTGATCGTCATGGCTTAAAGATGTCATGAATTATTTACAGTTCATAAAAAGTTGAGGGTTTACCTCTGACTATGACAACGTAGAGTCATCTGCTAATTGCTGTGATTCTATTTTTATTAAAATGGCACTCATAAATTTTCATGCGCTCTTGGTGGGCATAACGAGGATATTTATAATAGAACGTTTCAATCATTACAGGGATTATGGCCCAAAATCTGGAGTAGACTTAAATCTACATGCCCCTCGCAAGATGGTTCTTCTGAAGGATTAGGCCTAGCCGTTGTTTAATACAGATGACTTTTGTTCCCGAAATGGGGTTCGCGCCCGCAGCGGAAGCTATGTGCATTTTGTAATATAGTATATATATATATATATTTCATTTTAATAATTTTCTAAGCATTGACCACACAATTACTGATAGGTTTCACGTAGGTGTTGAAAATGGGTTTTGCACAAACGTACTTTACCCTGAATGAATGTCTTCTACACAGTATCTCCGGTAAAACTGCAGTTATTTCGAAATGGTAATAATTGATTATTCCAAACCTAATGAATTATGCAAATTTTGTACGTAGATCTTAAAGAGTTATTTTCAGAGACTGCCTAAAATGTCATCTGCCGATTCTATGATGCCAGTAAGTCTATGTGTCAAAGAAAGATATTCACATCCCTTCAAAGCTGACTTTTTGCGCCCTTTGGGGTTAATTATGTAAATTGACATTGAAATTATTTATGAACATCTGAAGTCATATATGTTATTGGAAGAATGCATACATAACATGCCTGCCAAAAAGGGATGAAAGCAAATAAACCATTATGGAGACTGGGAGAAAATGTCTTGTGATTATGTGATTTTCTTGGAGCCGTGGCCGCTATAAGGAAATACATAAAATGGCATTTGTCCTCTAAAGTAAAAGAAAAAATGACACAAGTTGTCCGTCCTTAGATTTGATGTATTTCGAGAACCCCTTGGGCTATTTTAAATATTTTTGCAGATTCTAGATTCTGGAGCCCTGCTCTTTCAAAGTAGCTATAATTCACGGCCCAGAACTATGAGCAAAAAGAAAAAAACAATAATAATAATATGCAAAACAAAAAAAAAAAAAAAAAAAAAAACAACAAAAGAAAATTCCTACTGCAAATGTGCCTGGGTGGAGGAAGGGCCTCAAAATTTGAACACCCTTCCTTTTGTAGGCGTGATGCTTTAGGACAAGTAAAGCCCTCTGAAAATAAAACAATTGTATCTACCTTGGGACGGGTCTCTCAATTCGAACGCACCATTCTGAGTGTGATATCTTGAGACCCTCTCAAAATGACATTTTTATGTGCCTCGCCGGAGGGCTGTAAAGTCAAACCCCTCCATATTCCAACACACAATTCTGAGTGTGATATTAGAGACAGAGAAAAACCCTCTGAAAATGACATTTTGATGTGCCTTGCTGGAAGATGGTAGAAGTCAAGCGCCTCTATATTCCAACACACCAATCTGAGTGTGATATTAGAGGCAGAGGGAAACCCTCTGAAAATGACATTTTGATGTGCCTTGTTGGAGGGTGGTAAAGTCAGATACCTTTATATTCCAGCACACCATTCTGAGTGTAATGTTAGAGGCAGAGAAAAACCCTCTGAAAATGACATTTTGATGTACCTTGTTGGAGGATGGTAAAGTCAGACACCTTTAACCCTAACTCCCTAGGGTGTGTGGAAAATCATATTAAAAACGGAGGATTTAGGACTGTTGGAGTTATATTCCAACACACCATTCTGAGTGTGATATTTGAGGCGGAGAAAAACCCGCTGAAAATGACAATTTTATGTACCTTGTTGGAGGATGGTAAAGTCAGACACCTTTATATTCCAACACGCCATTCTGAGTGTGATATTTGAGGCGGAGAAAAACCCGCTGAAAATGACATTTTTATGTACCTTGCTAGAGGACGGTAAAGTCACACACCTAGCACACCATTCTGAGCGTAATATTTCAGACGGAGAAAACCCTCTGAAAATGACATTTTTATGTACCTTGCTGGAGGACGGTACAGTCAAATGCCTCTGTATTCCAACACACCATTCTGATTGTGATATTAGCAGCAGACACCAATCCTCTGGAAATGACATTTTTATGTACCTGGCTGGAGGACTGTAAAGTCAAACACCACATTCTGAGTGTGATATTTGGGACAGAGAAAAACCCTCTGAAAATCATACTTTACTGTACCTTGGTTGGGTACAATCTTGCGATGTTGATTCTTTGAGACAAAAAACAAAAGGATAGAATTGGCCTTTATGAATGAAACATTGGTGTGCCATGGCGGAGGACAGGCCTCGCCAGTTGGGCATACCATTATGAGTTTGGTACTTTTATGCAGAGAAGTGCATGGTTGCCATCTGTGAATGAGACATTTGTGTACCATGGTGGAGGGCAGGCCTCGTCATTTGAACATACAAAGGAATTTCCTTTGTAAATGAAATATATGTGTACCATGGTGGAGGACAGGCCTCGTGGATTGAGCATACTCTCATGAGTGTGGTACTTTTAGACAGAGGAAGTTGCCACCTGTAAATGAAACATTTGTGTACCATGGGGAGGACAGGCCTCGTCATTTGAACATACAAAGCAATTGCATTTGTAAATAGAATATATGCGTACCATGGCGGATGGTAGGCCTTGTTAGTTGAACATACAGACAGAGAAGAAATGACCTCTGTATATGAAATATATGTGTACCATGGTGGAGTACAGGCCTTGTGAATTTCACATACAGACAGAAGTAAAATTGCCTCTGTAAATGAAATATATGTGTGGAGTCAGGCCTTGTGATTTGAACATACAGACAGAGAGGAAATGGCCTCTGTGCATGAAATATATGTGTACCATGGTGGAGTACAGGCCTTGTGAATTGAACATACAGACAGAAGTAAAATTGCCTTTGTAAATGAAATATATGTGTACCATGGTGGAGTACAGGCCTTGTGATTTGAACATACAGACAGAGAAGAAATGGCCTCTGTGCATGACATATATGTGTACCATGGTGGAGTACAGGCCTTGTGAATTGAACATACAGACAGAAGTAAAATTGCCTCTGTAAATGAAATATGTGTACCATGGTGGAGTACGGGCCTTGAGTTGAGCATACGGACAGAGAAGAAATTGTCTCTGTAAATGAAATATATGTGTATACCATGGTGGAGTGCAGGCCTTCTGAGTTGAACATACAGACGGATGAGAAATGGCCTCTGTAAATGAAATATGTGTACCACGGTGGAGTACAGGCCTTGTAAGTTTGAACATACAGACAGAGAAGAAATTGCCTCTGTAAATGAAATATATGTACCACGGTGGAGTACAGGCCTTGTAAGTTTGAACATACAGACAGAGAAGAAATTGCCTCTGTAAATGAAATATATGTGCCACGGTGGAGTACAGGCCTTTTGAGTTGAACATACAGAGGAGAAATTGCCTCTGTAAATGAAATATGTGTACCATGGTGGAGTACAGGCCTTGTAAGTTTGAACATACAGACAGAGAAGAAATTGCCTCTGTAAATGAAATATATGTGCCACGGTGGAGTACAGGCCTTTTGAGTTGAACATACAGAGGAGAAATTGCCTCTGTAAATGAAATATATGTGTACCATGGTGGAGTACAGGCCTTTTGAGTTGAACAGACAGACAGAGGTGCAATTGCCTCTGTAAATGGAATATATGTGTACCGTGGTGGAGTACGGGCCTTGTGAGTTTGAACAGACAGACAGAGGAGAAATTGCCTCGGTAACTGAAATATATGTGTACCACGGTGGGGTACAGGCCTTTTGAGTTAAACATACAGACAGAGAAGAAATTGTCTCTGTAAATAGAACATTACAACAATTAAAATAACAAATGGTGCCATAGTGGAGGACAGGCCTTGTGAGTTAAACATGCCATTATGGGTGTGGCACTTTTGGACAGAGAAGGAATTGTCTCTGTAAATACAACATTAATTGTGTACCATAGTGGAGGACAGGCCTCGTGGTTTGAACATGCGATTATGAATGCGGCGCCTTTCGACAGAGAGAAAATGGACTCTGTAAATACATAAAATTAAAAAATGGAGCGTTGTGTACATGGGGAGGACGAGCCTCCCAAATCGAGCATACCATTGCGGGGGTGATACTTTTGGACAGAAAGACCTCTGCATATGACTCATTTATTTGCCATGATGGAGGAATTTGCCTCTCCACACACCACACACCATTGTGATTTCGATACTTTCAGACAGAGAAAGAATCTTCTGAAAACGACATTTTGTGTACCTTGGTGGAGGATGGACCACCCAATTTGGACCGCACTACTGTGAGTGTGGTATTTTCAGAGAGAGCATGGCCCTCTGAAAATTAAGTTTTTATGCGCCATGGTGGAGGGCGGCCTGGGCCATCCAATTTGGACACGCTATCGTGATTTTGATATTTTCAGACAGAGAAAGACCCTCTGAAATGAAATTTTTATGTTACTTTCTGTGTGACCTGTTTTCATATTTAAGCGCACCTTTCTGATTGTGATATTTAGAAGCAGAGTAAAGCCTTCTGGTAAAAAAAAATAAAAAATAATAATAATACCGAAAAAAAAAAAATACGTGTGAGAATACTATAGTGGAGAACGGGCCTCCAGTTCGAACACGTCATTGTGATTTTGAGACTTTGAGACAGAGAAAAGCCCTATGAAAATGGTATTTTATGATGGATGGCGGGCCACCCAATGGTTCGTGCTGTCTCAAGCAGCCTGCCTAAATTCCATGGACATTTGGGTCACGGTCTTCGAGGAGACTACACCTTTATATACCGTAAATTTACTCGTTCATAAAAGGGGGAAAATCGGTTGATGTTGCAGGATTTGGTCAGATCATCCCCAATATTTTGTATCATTCGCTTGGCGAACCGTATGGTTGTATATTCTTTGTTCCCAGCTAAATCCCGAGTTCCTTTCCTCTCGCCGCCCGTATTCTGCTTATAGAAATGTGTGCCATCGTGTGTACTCAGAAGTGTTTTCTTTCTCGTGATGCCGCAGGAGTTTCCAGACGCCTCGTGTTTTCCCTTTAGCTTGTTTGCAAAACATCCTCTCTCGATCAAACTGCAATTCCGTTTAAGACAGCGCTCCGCACCAGTTGGAACCGACCGGCCGGGAAACGTCCATTGTTAGCATTCTTCGGTTTTATTGCCGCGTTTTGTATAGTCTTGGTTCCGAGACCCTTTTGTCCCCATTTTTGTTTGCTTCCGCTAAAACGAAGTCGCTGTTTCTCAGCGGATCGGCTCGACAATGTATTCGATTCTAAAATCTTTTGTATAACACGCTCTGAAAGAATCGATTCTACCGTTCTTTGCTCGGTTCTTTACTTCCACGAAGGTCTCGGATATTCCTCCAAGCGGGTCTTGGCTTTTTCTTGACTTTTTCGATCATTTTCCCCCGACTTTCCGGGGGAGACCATCAATGATTGAGTTTGACCTTGATGAATGGATTATTCATAATTTGGCTAGCCCGCGGTCACCCTGGGTGCGGTTTTTGAGGTCGTGTTTCCGGATTTTTAAAGTTCATCGCGCCGCTTTGCCCGTTGAAGGATTGCGCGATCCGCGTGATCCAGTTTGTCATGCCTGGGGGAAATATTTTTCGGGTTTGCGTGCAGGCAGACGTGTCGTTAAAATCCGCGGAGAAACTCCCGTAGTGCAGCTGGTTTCCGTTTCGCAGCTGAAGCTTATTTAGACATCAAATAAGTGTATACGAAATATTTGTGTGGCGCTTTCCAGAGACCAGTAGGGTAAGTATTTTAAAGACTCCATTCAGCATGGCAAAGAATAACGACAAATAACTCGACGAACGGTACAGTGTTTGTGGACAAACACAGGGCTGTTTCGTTTTGTGTAAAGTTTGGTGATTGAAATGAAATTTCAAAAATAAAGAAAAATATAGAAAATTAGCCGATGAAGTCATCATGACGTCACTTCGGCTTCTGCATGCTGGTGGCAGTATCTACCTACCCACCAATTTTCATGACGATCGGACCTATCCTCATATGTGTTAAAAAAAAAAAAAAAAAAAAAAAACATTGTTGGTGATGTCGTCATGACGTCACACATTTTCTCCCTTTTAGGGCATATCTTTGAGACATACCAAAGCTATAACACAAAGAATTTTCAAAATATCTCGTTTTGTTCGCTAGATATATTGAAAAGGATGTTACGATTTTCAGATTTCAAAATTCATAAAAATCACGTGATGACGTTTATCATGACGTACATGTTCGGCATACATTCTGAGCAGTTAGTCTAAGTGTCTGCCACATTTAAAGCCAATCGGCAGCATACAAGTAGCCAAAGTGCCGGTACGAAAGAAAACGTGTGCTATTTGGCTGAAGAAAAAAAAAAAAAAAAAAAAAAACTTGGCGAAAACAAAGGCTGTTTCGGAAAAGTTTCAGAAACGGCCAATAATAATAATAATAATAACGAGAAGGATGATGAGTGAGCATGTGAGATATTTCTATTCTTCCGAATGTAAATTGAAAGGTATAACCTTGGTTGACAGCTAGTGTCTTTACGTACTTACTATTCCGCCTTTACAACTTTCCGCATCATAATTGATTTTATATTAAATTTATGTTTTCAAAGCAATAATATTCGCGCACAGGAAAACATCAGAAGAGTTTCGCAAATGGTGTACGCGTATTCGTGACATCCAAACTTTTTATGGTTCAGTATAATCCAATGAAACATTGTCGACATAAAGAAGTATTGATTAGTGACAGCAGCCACATCATTTCGGGTTTGTGGGGATGCAGAATATATCTCCACTTACACACACTTTCTAGCAAGATCACCCACAGATAGACAATAACTCCAGATAAAAGAGAAAATGAAGATAGGCCAGAAGGCAATTAATATGGAGTATTATGTTTCAGGTGGAAATTACAAATCCGCGCGCTTGAGTGAAGGCAGCCATGAGATTACCCGACGATATGTACATGCATGATTGTACACTGCATGAGTTAGGACACTGGTGTGTAAAGAACTGAGGTGTTCAATTAAAATAAAACCGCCAGAGTGTAAATTTCTGGAGATCAGCCAGTTTGTATATAGGCCTAAGTAAAAGTATTATACATTTTGGTTTTCTTCAATGCCACATGTAATAGAGTAGGCCTATACTGTTTCCAGTTTCTTTGTTCACTTTGAAAATGTGTCCGGGTTTGCCTGTGGTCAGTTTTCATTGTGGATTGTTTGACGAATTTTAAGTTCAGAAGTCGTATCACTCATTGAGTGATCCTCACAATGTCGCTTCCTATGTTGTATCGTAAAAATGGGTGTGGCCCCTGGCCATACGGCATTCTGGGTTTTTGACTTCTGGCTAGCGCTCACCCGAGCAACGATGCTGACAATTTGGGAGACCGCTGGCATGGGGCGGGATGGCTCAGTTGGTAGAGCGGCCTGTACGGTAGCTTGGAGGTCGCAGGTTCGAATCCCGCTCCTGTCAGTTTCTTTGTAAATGATTTAAATAAGACTTAGTGTACATCTGCTAATTTAATTGGATGAAAATTGAAATACATGAAACCATGGTATTTCATATTTCTGATAACCACACACTGAACTCGGTGGCAGTTCTAACCTTTAACGTAAATGCAATTTTGCAATAATGATTTGCTATCTTGACAGAAATCAATCGTATTCAGCGAATAAAAAATTATCTCAAGAATTAAAAGAAATGAGTGAAGCTAATAAAGTGGACCATCTACTTTGATTTTAAATTGACAGCATTTGAGTGGTTTGCTGGGCTTGCTATACTTCTCTTCTTCATGTTCGCCTTTTCAAATATTAGTATGCACGGATTGCCACGCATGTAGGAATGTAATATATTTGGTTAAGGCATTTTGTTCCGGAGAAATATGACTGATGAGGACAATGATGCATTTAAGCTCCGCCTTGCAGGCAAGGTAAGTACGAGCGTTTTTCAGTCAAAATTTGACAAGACACCGCAACAACTACTTTATTGTGCACGGAACTGGTCTGAAATTTTCACAATACTGGGCCTGGCCATGACTGGCTGCCAAAAAAAAAAAAAAAAAAAAAAAGCCAAGCCGGCATGGTACAGGTGATTTAACAAGACTGGCAAAAACTCATCTTTTATGAAAAGGTACTTAGACAAATTGAGACATTTTTTGTTCATTCATTCATTTCATTCGCATTGGCTGGTTGGAATCCTGGATTGAAGGGTGCGCCTGCAGGTGAGTTGTCATTGTCGGGAGCGTCCGTATCAAAGAGAAGCCTGAGAAACTCAAAGTTATTCAACCTTTAGGAGCTCCAAGCCGTTATTTTGTATAGCCATGTATCATGCTGACGTACATGTATCCACAGGGTGCATGTGGGGTTTGTGTGGTGATGTTTGTTTGTCTCGGATTTTGCGCGTTCCACGTGGAACGGTGGTTGATGTGGTTGGACGGTGGTTCGCAGGCTGCGTTGACACGATTCAGGTGCATATTGGTTACAAGGTGGTGCAATTTGTTCGCAAGGCGCGTTAGCAGTGAGCTGATGGCCCTGTTTGCGCATGCTTCAAGTAAATATCCCGCATTACCGGATGAGGTAAGGGTGAGGTATGGGTGAGGTATGGGTGGTATTTAGGGGGTCTAACAGCCAGGGAAAGGGAGTGGCTTCGCTATCTTGGTTCGGAGCGAAGAATCTCTCGCCCATATCTAAACCTAGCAGACTCTGGAGCCCGAACAAAGCGGTGGTGCAAATAGAGTACTATTTGCACTGACGCGACGTAGAGGGCAGAAGAGACACTATCACAGTTCAGTCTGGTCGCGGCTAGGATAAGCGGCAGGGAGAAGCGTAAATTATGTAATTATGTAATTCGTGCCTGCACACACATAGGCCTACACGCACATAGGTGTGTGGGCGCCGGCAATCGCGGGGCTCCTATTGTCCCTCTTTTGTTTGTACTCTAACTTTTTTCCGGGGGCCTCCCGTTGGTTTTGTGCGCGGTCTTCATAAGTGGGCCTTGACACAATAACGGACCCTTTTGTCCTCTTTATTTCCGGTCCGCGGTCTTAATAACTATACAAACGCACATGTATAAGTGTGTATGTATTGATTTGATTTTTAGTGCCTTCTGTATCGTCTTTGTATATATGGAGGGTTTTAAATAACACTATTAACTTGAAAAATAAGCAAGTTCATGCTAGCGAAAGAGGATTCGGACCAGCTCAGGTGGTCGCCATTTCGTTTTTGTTTTCCCACCCACACCCACCCCAACGGTTTGTTGTTCGGGCTCCGGTTTCTATGCTCTAATCTCTCGCCCATATCTAAACCTAGCAGACTCTGGAGCCCGAACAAAGCGGTGGTGCAAATAGAGTACTATTAGGCCGACAAAAACCACGATCACAGACTTGGAACCAAGTCTAATGAAATGACTGAAACGAAACCAGGACGACTGAACAAGTTTAGGCCCAAATATCTGATTGGTCGAAAAAGCCTAAAGAATCCCACAATTTCTTTACATACTCTCCTGCGTGTCCTTCTTGGGGCAAAGCTATTGTTATGGAAATGTCACACCCTTTTCCCTTTCAGCCAAGACCATTCAACCATGTGTAAGCTTTAGTTGAATGGCACGATGACGAACGAGTCTTTACCCGTAAACACATACGCACGGCGCCCCTTTTCACTTCTTTTCTGGTGTTTACGCTTTGATGCACACGGTCAAATTTTTGGGGTGTTGTATGCATGGAATATTGTACCACTCCAATAACGTTTTCACCAACGTCATACTCCCATGATGGAGTTGTTGCGCTATTGCTTTGAAATGAACTTCGACTCCGCCTAAACGCTAGTGATTGTCATAACCGCACCGAAACGCATACACTGGGTGTGGTGTAGCCTCTGAGTAATTCGCCTCGCGTGGTGTACATTCTTCTTCTAAACGACAGCAATTTCAAAAGTTGCTCTGTGTGCCGTGAGCAACTTCCTAACGCCGGAGTAACTGAAACAATCAACGGTGGATTTCATCTTGTGGTTTTTTTTTGGTGTTGCGTACTTCGTACATGGGCGATAACTTTACCCGTATTGGATTGGGAACAAGCAAGCCACTATATCGTACGGACATTCCATATTGGAGCGTTTGCAGTTTTGACGGCTCTGGGTACTGACCGAAGGGTACATGCCTGCATCAGGGGTAAACCCCACCCCCCATGTGTGACAGTACTGTTCTTGCCATTGTGTGTGCCAAAGAGTTAGGAGATATATAGAGGAGGTGTCTTGGAGGCAAGATGGGCCGTCTTCTGAGTGGGGACAGCCTACTGGCTACGCTGTGGGTTTTTCTCGGACTCTGCTCGGTAAGGGTCGATCCTGAGTGTTTTGTTTCTTAACTGTTCCACACTTATTCGGGAAAGATGTTACTTCAATACCCCAGACTAAAGTGGGCAAGGAACAGAAAATCTTAGAAAGTAACCAACACTCTTCGATAACAATGTCCTTTATGTGGTAATCGTGACCTTTAGGACCCCGTTCCATATAAGAAAACGAAGAAGACAGTTTATGTTTCGGAACTTACTTCAATATTTTGCGATGATACAGGCAGGAAAAGTCACTCTGTGTGCTTGAAATCATCTAAATAGTTCGCTAAGATATCATGTTGAATATGAGCAAACCTAATTTTGTGGAAAGAGGGCAGGATTTTGATTTATGAGGGAAATTATGGTGTAAAACGGCAATGTCTCTGACTGCAAACAAAGGTAGGAAAGTCACATTTTTTTGAAAGTGCATTTCAAAATTACAACAAACATGAGTTAATCTGAAGAAAAAAAGACTGCTTTAGCCTGCAAAAGTCACTTTGGCACTGTAAAGTCATCTGCAAAAGTCAGTTTTGAATGGAACTCGTAAACAAAATATAGGTGTTCTAAAGGTAACGATTACCCTTTATGTTAATATACAGATATATGTACATTTGGTTATTTCATTACCATTTTTGACTCTTAACGCATAAAGCAATCCTAAACAAAACTAATCTTTTCTGAAAATTTTTACTTTTATCCTCACCAAAATCGGCCAATAACAGAAAACGGTCAGGAACAGCGATCGTGGGAAAATAAAAACTGTCTAGGCATGTGATACAACCCGTTATTTCGAGATTTACACATGTATGCCAACAAAATCTATAAAACATGAGGCAGAAGCCAACCGTATGTGAACACTTTGAGTGACCATACACGGTGCCAAGAACATCTAGCGCAGAAAAAACAAACTTTATTCCCCTATAGGCCTACTGCACTCACATTTCCTGAATAAACTCTCAAAATCAATGTTGTGAAATCCCGAAGACAAATGGTTGGTTATTTTCCAATATTTTGTTGTTGCTGACAGATTCTGGTCGGCATCTTAATTCGTCACCGTTTTTACGAAGAGACACACATGTGGATTTTGAAGAAAAAGCGTTTTCGAGATAATCGCAAGAGAAGTTTCTCCTATTTTAAAACTGCAAAAAATACTGCTTTGCAACAACTTTGTGCAGTAAGGAAACATTCACATAAAGAGGTGAATTTTTACGTGAACCCAGTAATTAGAATTAACACGGTGGTTAATTAGCCTAAATTAGTTAGTAAAGATGCGTGTCCCTTCGTGAAAACAAAAATTCAGGTTTTCTTACATTGTGGCCCTTTCTGTTCAATGTGTTTTTCCATATGGAAGGGGCGCACGTGTTTACGTGCTCGCAGCTGAGAATGTAACAAAGATGTGTCTCTTCGTGAAAACTAAAATCTCGATTGACGTACTTTTACGCCTTTCCGTGCAATACGTTTTGTGCGCGTTCAATCTTTGCGTCTCTTCGTGAAAACGCAAAATGCAATTATCGAGATGTCTGCCCTTTGCATAATTAATGTAATTTGTAAATTAACCCCATCTCCCTAGGGTGTGTGGAAAATCATATTGAAATACTGTTATGGTTAATGATGTTTTGCTTACAGAAGCATGTCAAAATGGTTAAGTAGAGTGTTTTAAAGCAAAATAGTGAAAACAATCGAAATCGAAAAAATTGTCATTTTTGACAAGTGTGTCTCTTCGTGAAAACGGTGACGAATTGATTAAACAAAAATCTTTCCGTTATATATATTTACAAATTACTTTAGGAATTATTAGCAGCCCGACAATAATTCGGGCGTATCTTTGTGTGAATTAGATGCGCGAAAGCAACCAAGAAGCGGCCTTTCTTTGGAGGGTTGGGCCGCTCAAAAAAAGAAAAAGGTGTTTTCTAAAATATTTTAGAAAACAATATTTGGAAAAAAAATAATTCCGGTTTTTTTTTCGAAAAGCGTGGATAGTTTGTTGTGATTGCTATTTTTAAAACTTCAAAGTCACTTCAAGACAGTTGAGTTCGGAGAAAAGTAATTTTTTGTATGGAAAGATATTGTGTGAGCTCAAAAACCAAGATTACAAGAAAACCAATTTATAGAGGAATCCCACAACGACGAGTTTAGCGCCGATCTGCGCACTTCCGCGTTTGAAAACGAGGATCTCTATGTCACAGTAAACAACTATGCTGATCGTGGGCCTGTGCTGCCTTTTATGGCCTGATTAATTCATGCATGACAGTGGCGGATCTACGGGGGGGGGGGGGGGGTTTGGGGGTTTAAACCCCCCCCCCCTTGGGCTGAGAGAAAAAAGAAAAAAAACCAGTGTCGGGTGTCGAAAAATCGGCACGCTGGGGTGTGTAGGCCAATCACCTCAGGTAAACCCCCCCTTGGGTAAAACCTAGATCCGCCCCTGCATGAATGAATATATGTGCTGAAAAGCGTTGTTTTGTTTGCCACTGACATTCTCGCTTTTATTCCGGAAGTGCGCAAAGGGGGCTAATGTGAAGTGCCTCTATTGGCACTATACTGTGATCGAAAAATGCGCATGGAAATTGTCAATACAGGCTAGTAGGTACGCCAATATTTATTATGCTCAAACTCTCCTCGTTCATTATAAAGTTTCTTTTGATTAAAACCCCCTGATTAGTACGGTTTTTACGGGAGACGTCGGGGTGCCGCGGCGGCTCTGGCAGCCAAGCGAACAGCTACAATGTGTTTATGCAGTCAAGCGTATTAACCTATACACAATAATCCAACAATGGATTGAAACTGCACAAACAGCGGCCAATGGCGTCATCCGGCTTTTTTGCGCCAAATTCCGTCATCCGTACGCAATGGGTTAATGGACTTGATGTATTGACCAGTCACAGCCGCGCGCGCCACACATCCGTCACTTTAGTTCGACCATAGTTGCGGCTGTGATTGGTCAATTATTAAGGGTTGGGGCTTAATTAATGGGTCGGTCTATTCGAGCTCCGTGTATTGTTTAGTTTTTGAGTGGCCGGGGCGGGGCTGAGGGATTTTCTCTTCCCATGCATGAGCTCTTCCAAAACCTTTTATGATTCTTGGTAAGACGAAGCGCTTTAACAAATACCCATTTAATATATCTATCTACTTTTGTATTTTTCTTAGGAAAATATCTTTAAAATAGACTTCCAGCGAATAATTAGCAGGCTAAAATTTTGGTTTGATAACTGTTAATTCGAACAATAAGAACAATCACGTGTGAACCATCTTTAAAAAAAAAAACACACACACAAAAAGGCATGTCTGCATTGTGTATTATTTTGGGGTTGTTGACAACTTTGAACGCTTCGCCGAGCCGACAGCACATTCTGTACTGAAGAATAAAATTCATGGCATGATTGATCCTAAACACATTGATGCAAATGAGAGGACGAGGCGAGGGGTTAAAGGGGGGGGGGGGGGGGGGGGGGGGGTTAATAGTACATGTATACAACATTTGCTTTTGCTGTAATTTTCAGAAATAAATGGATTTGGGGGTTTATATTTTATAGCGTGCTAGTAAATACTGTAACACTGACCCGTTTAAATGTCTTTGTTCATAGATGCTGGGAAAACAGAAACAAAAAATAGTAGTCTGGTTCATTGACCATACCTTAGACAAAAAATAACAATTTATAGACGTCGGGAAATATCAGGTCGGGGAACCAGACTATTTCCAACGATTGTCGGCCGACAATACGTTGGGAAACTATATAAATTTTCACTTTTCTTGAAAACGGCAGCACACCAGATGCCATGATTTCACAGTATGCTTGAGACGACTATACTTACTGCTATTTACTTACAGTATAGTATTTCGTAATAATTCAGTAGTTTTGTTTGTTGATGTTTGCAAATGTTGAATTAACTAAGCGGACTACTCGACCACAGGGATCACAGACGAGAACACTAAAAAAAGCACTGAAAAAACTTCATTACGTATTCAGTTCAATTTCAGTACTAACTTAACACCGAATAGCCTTTTGACAAAATAGTAATATTACAGCGGCAGTGAGCTTAAATTTGATGACCACAGGCCTTCTGTCTGCACTGGAACCGACAGACAACCAGCAAGTGCCTCGACCGCGGTGTTATGCCATGTTGTTGTACCCAAATGTTACACAATCGCATACATACAACAATGGAAAAGGGATTCGGAGAAATATTTTGTAGGGGAGATTTTGTAGTTGGAACCGGGGGTAATTTTGAACATTGAGATTTTTTCCCCACAGCTAGCTGTTTTTCCACTTACCCAATGTTCCAACTAACCCCCATCTCCCCTATAATCAGACATTACGCGCACGATACAGGTGCATCGCAATATACTCTTTGAAGTCGGGACAGTTGGCCTCGGTTAGCGTGTTAAATTTCAACTGAATCAAAAAATTGTTGCACCAGCAAGCGAAATCAAACATGAGTTGGAAATTTTGAAAATTGATATTTCCATTCCGTAATAAAATATATATTGTAAGCTTTGTAATGGTGAAAAAAATGCTGTTATACGATATTTTGGTTTTCGAATAGAGCCGTAAATTCAGCATTGAGAATGGAAAATTATAGTTTACACGATAAGTATGGCCAGACTAAAATGTCAAATTGTACACATTCATTGGTCTCAACACATAAGCAAACCAGGTATTTTGAAATAAATAGGCTTTAAAGTACAGTATTTTGACAAAAATAGGAATCGTAATTTTTGACGATGTTCATAAAAATTGCAATTTACTCAAAAAATTGCAATTTACTCGATTTTACTTGCAGACGCCACATTTTCGGAACGCTGCCGCAATGCTCATGTTTTAGAGTTGGAACGTCATATTGTCCCCTCCCTCCAAAATAAGAATAAATTGGTTAAAGCAATTCATTCTAATGGTATTTTCCTTTTTTTACAATAAACTCGTAGGCCCTATATTAAAACTTCACATATTTCGAATTTCTCAACCATTTCGAATTTCTCAACCATTTCGAATTTCTCAACCATTTCGAATCAACAGTAAATCGCAGTTAAAGGTATGGCATTGGTATACTTCGCTAACAAAAGAAAAATTGTCATACTCTGTGTGATTCAACATGAAATAATTAATAAACCTGTACATTTGAGCTCAATCCGTCATCCGAGTCCCGATCAAATAAACTGGTGAAAAAAAGTTATGTTATAAGTGGTTTTGTGCAGGGTTCACTAGTATGTTTGTATTTCGATTGTTCAAATCCAAATAAGCCACTGCATTTTTTTGAGGTTTTCGGGTACAATTTTCTCGTAGATGAGATCATTTCATACAACTATTTCTCAGGAGGACTTTTGATCTTTACAAAAGCTATATCATAGGCCTACCTATTTGTATTATCCTGATATTTCCTCATGCACGTCCATGGATGCATTCAAGTGGAATTCAGGGTAAGTTCAACTTTCTGTCCCGCAACTTAAGCACTTGAAATGGAATTCGCGTACAATGGAGGAGCGCCTATTCTGAATAATAAATCTATTATATTGAATAAGTCAACCGGTGCACAAGGCCTAAATCCTGTAGGTTCGGTTTAGACCGTTTATTCCATAGAGTTGACTCGATGCACGGTTTTACACCAAATCAAAGGGAGGGATTGTTAACTTCTTCCTGTTCAATCTGGTGGTGCCAATTCAGAAATGCTCAATCGTCGACTGAACATATACTCACTGCACGTTCCATGCACCGGGCGCGGCTATACACAAATGATTTACAAGCCCGTCGGGAAACAATTTGAAAAATATTAGTTTCGACTCTAGTTAGTTTTTGGCTAGTCCTATACTGGAAAGGCACTGTACGTTCAAGAACAACAAAAACGACATCGTCATACATCAGTAATATTTATTTTTTGCTTTTTTGCATTTGCTAGAATATTAGCATTTGCTTCATTTAGTATGAATAAAAAGGAGTAAATGTTTCAGATTTGGAGTATTTACTAGTAATTTTTCAAGGTTAGGTCAGGGCTGCCTTGGAAAAAAAAATACTAGTCCTACGCTGTTATAGATGTTGTTAAGCAGGAAAAGCTATTTGCATGGAAGAGGAAGCATCTAGGATCAAAATACAAGCAGGTGTATCAGGTTTGGGAAAGAAATAGACGGCCGACCATTTCTTGGAACATTCTGGGGATGGAAAGGGTCAGCACTGACTGCAAAGCAGCAACTTGCATAGGTCATTTTTATGGGGGGGGGGGGGGGGGGGGTTGACGTGAAAAGGGCACTTGGTATATTGGGGGCCCAGGGGGCACTGACATTTTCAATTGGGCACGTATGTTTTCTTCGCCTACTTAGTTTTGCTCATTGTGCAGATCTACAGTTTACCCTTTGTGCTGTACAAGTGACGTCAGATCAGTTAATACATGTAGGCATAATGGTGCTGCGTAATTGAATTGCATAGTAGCCTTTTACAAGCAGTGATATTCGTTGATTTCCTCTGTTGC
This sequence comes from Hippasteria phrygiana, assembly GCA_037893225.1. Taxonomy (NCBI): domain Eukaryota; kingdom Metazoa; phylum Echinodermata; class Asteroidea; order Valvatida; family Goniasteridae; genus Hippasteria; species Hippasteria phrygiana. Next base: position 2,097,768 of record JAZGUH010000110.1, on the reverse strand, counting down.
TGTCATAGTTTTTATGAAATTCTTTGAAACCGGAGTTTTTACAAAAATGCGAATCCCATGGAAGTGAAGCAAGCGACCAACTTGAAACCTTCCTGGTGATTATTAGTGAGTAATATTTTTTGGGGGTCAGATTCACGGGTCCAAACCAGGTGTAGGCTGCACTTCGATTCTGTAGCAGCAATTGATTAACTGAACCAGCGATCCCAGTGATTTTCGAATAATGCATAATTCAATAGCTTTTAATCATATCGATACCAATAACTATAGAAATATGACAAGAATCGATACTATCTACTTCCGACTTTACCCGACAATGTCACAAAGAAATCAATAAATATTACGATAAAAAAATATTGCCCGCCTGGTTTTATAGGGCCTAATGTGTGTCTTGGGAAACTTCTTGTGCACATTATATTTCTGGGTCACATCCGACAGAAAACCCCTATATAAGAGATATTTTGAATGGTTCGTGTTGTCATAGTGTTTGTACAGTATTTTGGCAACACGCCTAGTTGCATCACGATGCAAGACTATCTCACAGACATTATTATCAATGGCTACGGCTCTTCACCGTTTAGCCCGTGAATGGCCAAATTCGAAGCCGCAGTCACAAAAGACCTAATCCGGGCAATGGCTTATATTGTGCGAGTGCAGCATACGTGCCTGTGGATAGACTTATTGGCGCACCTGCTATTATACGTGAACATACGTGTAGGGCACAGGGGGCAGTAACATTTTTAAGTGGAGGAACAGGGGGCACTTTAATTTCCAGTGAGGGCACACTAGGGCCAGCAGCATGAAGGAAATTATTTTAATGGTTGCGTCTTTTGTGTACTTACGGGCCCCGTCCCTATAAGAGAACAAAATCCACTTAGAAGTTATTGGACTTAACAAACTAGCTTGCGACATTAAAAAACCAACAGGTATGTCGTAGCACGTAAGTTAACGTATTATTGCGGGTGTATCAGTTTTTTCACAGTCTGGTTATGCTGCACTCGCATAGTTTAAGCCGTTGCCCAGATCGGGTCTTTTGTGGCTACGGCTTCGATTTTGGCTATTGACAGGCTACAGTAAAGAGCCGTAGCCATTGATAATAATGTCTGTGAGATATCATCGGGATGCTAGGCGTGTTGCCAAAATACTGCACAAACGCTATAACAACACGAACCATGAATGTAGGCCTATAATTAAAAAACTCGAAACCTGCTGAAAGGGGCCTAAAATAGGTATTGCGGTCTTGAACAAAGCGTCGAGTGATGTCCAGCACCCCCTCCCCTTTCGATTTTTCCACGGCCGGAAGTGATTTCTCCCTTTGCTGCTTTCTGCATGGTCATGTGCCCCTTTATAGAAAAAACTGGATCCTGGCGACGCCCATGAACAATGGATTATGCACAAGGCGTGACGATGCTTTTTGGTTGTTCTTTATAGGATTAATTGCTTATTATACTAAGCTTTCACTATGATTTTTGTCACTTCGTTAAACCGGAAAGGTGACTGTACAAATTAAAGGGTGTTATAAACTTCTCCCACCCTCTGTCAAACCATGGAGGTAGGAAAAGAAACCAACTCGAACCAATGCATTCTTCTATTTCGCGGCAAAACACTTCCACCATTGTACAATAAATGTAGGCCATACCTACTACCGGTAGTTAAATCTGGGCGGTGGCCAATAGTAATCGGCCACTATTTTTGTTCACTAAATTTCATTGCTTTCGTTTTTTGTCCGAGGAGTACGCAATAATGAACTTATATATATATTTTTTTTTTAGGCGCCGTAAAAATGTGGCTGGGATGTAAGATTGCGAAGATGAACTCGGCAGGAATTTTTCTTTAACTTTATAGCGCTCGTGTGACTTTTTTGCACGGTGCACAACGAAAGTCACTTTTTGAGTGTTAAATTAAAAATATATTGAGATCGCCAAGAGCAATGAGCAAGTTCGATCACTAGGACTATAGTTAACCATAGTTCGACTAACTCTGATCGAACGCACGCTAGTCGACGATGGTTGGACTAGTCTAGTCGACGATTCGCGACTATGAGCAAGTTCGACCAATGGTTAACTGCATGGTGGTTGGTTCGTGACGTACATGTACGTAGCGCATGAGCACTGAAGTTGAAGTGCGAACGACTCTAGTCGAACACGCGACCATGAGAAAATGGCGGTGGCTTTGTTTACGTTTTTTGACGAGTTCATAGATGAAAGCGACATGGACGATATTTGCTCAGTATATCAACAATGTCACAAGTGGTAACTTGTGCATTATTTCAACATGTTCAAAGAAAGACAAAGTAGGCGCTGGTCGCGAATCGTCGAAAATGGCGAAAATGGCGAAAAAGCTAGGAAAGTGTAAGTAGGCCTAGGCCTAAATATTCAGCCGCAGTGAACGGTCATTTTGTTACTTTGTCTTTCTTTGAACATGTTGAAATAATGCACAAGTTATCACATCGTCCTTGTCGCTTTCATCTATGAACTCGTCCAAAAACGTAAACAAACTGGCCACCGCCATTTTCGACTCGAGTCGTTCGCACTTCAACTTCGGTGCTCATGCGCTACGTAGGCCTACGTCACGTACCTTGGACAACTCGTACCTTGGTCAACTCGTACCTTGGTCAACTCGTACCTTGGTCAACTCGTACCTTGGTCAACTCGTACCTTGGTCAACTCGTACCTTGGACAACTCGTACCTTGGTCAACTCGTACCTTGGTCAACTCGTACCTTGGTCAACTCGTACCTTGGTCAACTCGTACCTTGGTCAACTCGTACCTTGGTCAACTCGTACCTTGGTCAACTCGTACCTTGGTCAACTCGTACCTCTAATTAAGACAACTCGTACCGCGCGACAGGTTTCGCGCGGTGCCGTGTGCATTAAAATTCATGCCAAATTACCTCATTTGAAAAATAATAATATTCGATTGGAAGTACGGGGAGATCATAGTAAATTAAATCATATTCACGACTTTGAAAAAACAATGGTGCGCCATGCTAAGCTAGCTTCGGCAATAAATGCGCACATCACCAGTATCAAATCAAGTTCAAACGGAAAACGCGTGCTCAAATTAGTGACCCGCTCTGCAAAAAGGGCACATAAGTTGCTGTATGCTTTTACGAGTTATGGGCCGTTCAATGTGAAGAGGGTGAAAAATTCTCCAAACAAGTGATTTTGAAGGAAGGGAATTTTTTGCATCTTTGATACCTATATTTCATAACCAAAATCTTTAATTTCAGTGAATAAAATTGGAAAAGGAATGTTTTTGTCGAGTGCTTCCATCTATTGCTTTGTTTTTTGTTTTTTTAATGGCTTGTTTCTCCTTAAGTCATTTCAAGAAATTCCTGAAAACAAACCTGCAAATTTCCAAATATCTCGTGATTGCAAAATGCTAGAGACGACCTCAGACATATACCATATGAAAGCTTATAAAATGGCCTTTCCAGCTATATATAAAACACTATTTTCAAATTTTGCAACATAAGTGCCCTTTTTGCAGTTTGGCTACGGCACCGCAAAAAAACCACATAATTAGGCCGAACTACAGAATATGACAATGGGCAAACTTCAGTCTTCAGACGATTAATAATTAATTCCACAACAAAGTAGGCCTACGTGCCAGCCACTTACCTTCAATAAATTCAGAATAAATTTCCTATCAAAAGTAACAGCTAATGAACTGGAAGTTAAACTGAAAAGTTAAGACGAAAAGCATCAACAGTGTGGCGCACGGTCTTCTTAAAAAAAAAAAAAAATTCACTTCTCAACAAAGTATACTACTGTAAACAAATAAATTCCTACGTTCCTTTTCCATCAAAGTCTAAAATAGCAAAAGTACAATAATGCAGTCTAAAATAAACAAAAAAGTATATGACACAAGTAGTAGACCGGTAGCCTATACACACCGTACCAACACGAACATAATTAAATTATAAACCCGGTAAATTGTTTTACATGAATAAAATCCACTTTCAATCAGAAATAAAACAACATTTCACTTTACATTCCTTTTCTAGCAACGTCTAAAATAAAAAGTAGGCCTATAATAGTATAATTATATCAAAGCACATCAATCAGTTATTTTACGGCTCGGAGTATTTCAGAACATTGACGGTACGACTTGACTTCCGCGTGAAGCTAGCTGAAGATATACGAGTTGTCCTAACAGGAGGTACGAGTTGGCAAAGGTACGGTTGGTACGATGTTGTCCAAGGTTCGAGTTGATGACCTGTTACCGATAGAACTATGGGGTTCTTCACCCCATTCTAGGGGTACGTCACGAACTGACCACTAGTTAACCATTGGTCCTTGATTGAACTTGCTCTTGGGTTAAAGACTAATAATTTTACTTTTTATTTATATAACACGTTTAGTGATTCGTTGAAGAAAATGTTCTCCAATGCAATCAATGCACGAAAATTGTGCACGTGGAGGTCAAAGGTCGCAAAGGCACATGTCTATGGTAGCAGCGCGGCTGCAGTTACTTCCCCATAGACTCGTGTGTAATTTCAAGCCGCAGCCAAGTAATTCGGACAGGGCCTATTTATCTTAATTCTACCATTTTCTTCCTCCATGATTCTACTGACATCATTTAAAACAAAATTGAACAGTCTGTTGAGGTAGAAAATAGCAATTTTCTTGCGTGCTTTACAGCAGTTGCCATGCGAATCAACGCGGGTTTTGGGTGTTTTATACTGCGTCGCGGTGATCGCCATCTTTATTTTCGCGTTGGGTTTTGTCGTCTTCATCGTCGCTTTACCCCAAAATTTTCCTCAAGAACTAAAACCCTGCCCTTTATCTACAACATACCTGTTGGCTTGTAATGTTGCCAACTAGTTTGGCAATTCCAATAACCTAAAAGTGGATGTTTGTTCCCTTATTACAGGGCCATCATCGCCATTTTGGTGGGGGTATCAAAGTATAAAGTCTTGCCCATGCCCATTTTTGTTATAGTAAAAATACTTTTCACTGAGTGTATTTTGTGCTACTAGTACTAGTTAAACCAAGAGCAAAGCTGTAATTAAATGATGGTTGGATATATGTAAATTTGGGGATGGGGGAACAATTGATAGGTGCATAACCTGACCTGAATATAGGCCTATACCGACTTCTTAAAATTATATTGTCCACACTTCCACCTCCGAAAGTTGGGGGGGGGGGGGGGGGGGGGTTAATACCTATCCCATTACAGAGGTCAACATTATCAATTTGGTAGACCTACCCTTCATCTTGATCAGTGTTTTTAGTTGAAGTGTTAAAATGACTTCGGTTTTAACATAGTAAACATCATTTGCAAGTTACGTAAAAAAAAAAAACTACAATGTACTTACTGATTGTTACGAAATTGTTGGGAATCGTCTAGTTCCCTGACCTGATAATTCCCTGACATATATAAATTGCTCCGTTTGTGTCTAAAGTATGGTCAGGAAACCAGACTACTATAGAACAGATTTTTTATCTGTCTACGTGGACTACCGTTTTCCCAGCATCTATATGCACACAAAACTTTAAACAGGTCAGTGTTTTGCTAATATAGCACCCTGTAAAATACTAACCCCCAAATCCATCTATTTCTGAAAATTACAGCAAAAACAAACATGTATTCTACCTTTAAGTGTGGATAATTAGGCACTGTTGGTTCAAAGGTCGTGTGATCAGAATTCAGAGGGACCTTTACTGACCTATTGGAGTGCAGATTAAGTTCTTAGCATGCATAGCTGCTTGAATATTAATGATTACGCTAATTTGGAGATTAGGGTTTACAGTTTACAGCACACAGGGATATAATTAGGCCTTTTGCAAGTTTTAACATTTCAAAGTGAACAAAGAAAAATGGCACTAGTGGGATTTGAACCTGCGACCTCCAGAATACCGCACTGATGCTCTACCAACTGAGCTATCTTGCCCTATGTTGGCAGTCTCCCAAATTGTCAGTTTCTTTGTGCGGGAGGGTGGCGGAGGTGGTAAGAAATCATAAACCCATAATGCCGTGGGCCTATAGACAGGGATCATGCCCCACTTTTACGATTACAACCTGGGAAGCGACATTGTGGGGATCACTCAATGGGGATACGACTTTTTAACTTATAATTTGTCAAATAAACCACAAGGTACATGTAAACTGACTAGGTAATACTATGTTGGCTGTCTCCCAACTTGTCAGTGTCTTTGTTCGGGGGTGGGTGGGTGGGGGGGGGGGGGGGGGGGGGCTAATCAGTTCCCTTTAAGTTAAAAAAATAAGACAATTTCTAAACGACCATTTTTTTCTGTCCTTTTCTTTCAGGTGGGAACTTCACAAGTAGTTGGTGAGTGCATACTAAGTCCCACTAACTGTTGGGTTCTGTCGTAGGTTGGGTTCTCATGCCATGAAAGATAAATATACCCTGTGTTTTGTGAACCATTTAACGAACCTTGTTCAGAATTCAGTTTATGATGCTCCTTTTGTCCTTCAAGTCCAGGTAGACCAAAATCAGAATTTAGAAAGCATGATCAACAAGGCACCCAGCAGGCACAACACCGTTGTATCAACGTTGATACGACGTCATGTACTAACATTGGATCAACGTTGAAAATACATTGGATTTGAAAGTTGGATCAACGTCAGGATTTCCACGTCGGATCAACGGCAGGATTTCCACGTTGAATCAACGTCAGGATTTCCACGTTGGATCAACGTCAGGATTTCCACGTTGGATCAACGTCAGGATTAATCGGGGTTGCAGCCACCTTAATTTTACTATCCTCTGTTGTGGAGATTCTGTGTGTATTGAACCATGCAGATCATGGCCTGTGTGTTTTGCACCTCGCTGTATCAGCCATTTTATTGACAATCCAATTGCACACAGAATCCCTGCAACAAAATTGTTGAGATGATGTCCATTACATTTTTAAGGAGGTGGAAATAAAGGAAAAAATGCACAAAGAAAAGCACTGGAATGAAGGAAGGCCATGACAATTTTATTGAAAGAAAAACTTTAGTGTCCAGGATAACATATTTACAATTAACCCCAACACTAGCTAACAGTCCAGAATCTTCCAATTTCAATGCACCCTATAGGGGGGGGGGGGGGGGGGGGTTAGGGTTAATATAGATACCTCGGAGTGTTTAGCCATTCTGAACCGTTCAGAGATGATCATGATCATGTGCCATGTATTAAATGCTGTTTAAGACAAAGGTGCCAACCGTATTTGAACAACTACATGTATAATGATCCCACATATTACAGCTCACTCTGTGTGACCCACTCTGTGAAAATGAGTGACATGGACCACACTTTGGAACTTGAACTTCATATGTGGCTAGAAAGAGCATTATCTTTAATTTGGAATAAGTTTGGAGGTATGCCACATTTTACAAAGCATTAATTGTATGCCAGAATTATTTTCAGATAAAACAAGCTGAATGAAAACAAGTAAACATGTCATTCATACAAAATGTTGAAAACATAGCAAAAACAATTACATGTACTAACTTAAAGATGACTCAGTTAATCATTCAGATTGATTGGAAATAATTATGGTAAACTACAAACTCAAAATTGCATCACGAACCCAGAAATAAGTTGCACAGGGATATGGGTGATTCTATAAATCAGGGGTCCAAACTTGTGACATTTTGGTGTCCTCCGTTACACGTGCAACCATTCAGTTTTTTTTCATGTAATATTATAACAACTTAATGAAACATTTTGTAGATTGAACAGTGTATTATACATAAAAAATGTTTCATTAAGTTGTTATACTATTACATGCAAAAAAACTGAATGGTTGCACGATTAACGGGGCACACCAAAATGTCACAAGTTTGGACCCCTGATTTATAGAATTACCCATATTTAATATGGTAAATCACATTGCGCATGGGTATTTTGAATTACTGCAGTTGCATAGCTTCATAATTTGGTAGTTTTGTAGGTTTAACAGAACTAAAGTATTTTTCAGCAAAATTCAAGCAAAAAAACACAGTTGTTATAAATCAAGTCATCACAAGTCACTTTACAATTCTGGTCTCAAGCCTTGTAGCAAACTATTCAAACACTATAACAAAAGCATTCCTTTTTCACCGTTCATCCCATGTAGCTTTTGATCGGACTTTATTACAACCTGAAAAAGCACTTTCACCAAAAGAAATGTTTTGGTACTATTTTGTCAATTTAAAAAATCACATCCAACGGGTTTTCCAGATCGCATCACAATTACAAGTAAAATGTCCAAATACATCCAGGAAGAATGTGATTACTTTTTCCGCCCACCGCCTCCACATCTGTCCGGGGCATACTTCAGACATCTGGAGATAAATTCACACACCTCCGTCTCTGTGCCTGGCTGATTATTGAGTGCACTCTCTGAAAAATTATAATTTATTTAAGTTTTTTCAATAAATATCATGATCGACAGTACCGTGATAATTAATTTGTCACAAAAACGATGCTAAATCAAGGAATATTTTTGACAAAAAGTTAGTTAAAGAAAAAGAAATCAAATTTATTTGGGCTTATTTGTCAGAAAATCAACGTTGAATCAACGTCTGTTTTCGACATAAAAGCAACGTCACAAAAACGACGTTGAATCAACGTCGTGTTTATGTTGATCGACGTCACAACGTCATATCAACCTGTTTTCGACGTCATATCGACGTCGTGTGCCGGCTGGGCAGGAGCTTCACTGAGGTATCGGAGGCAGTTTTACTCCAATTTGTTTTTTGTTTTTTTGTATGGAAGTTGCCCAAAACAAGGCTAAAAGCCACCCTTCTGCGTGCGACCTGTTTATGCATAATTTAACAGGCCGGTCAAATGAAGAATGGCACTTGCGCACTGGAAGAAATCATAGCATTTTAGTAATTAGCTGGCTAGTCAGGTAATGTATGTACGTACATGCGTACCTCAAGCTGTATGGTGCTGGGAAACTAGACCAGCGAGTCCGCGCTTATACAACGCATGTAATGTAGGTTATGCGATTATATGCCCTCTGCATCACGCACGCATGCAAATACACACACAATTCTGCTCGCGGTTTCACAAGCAAAACTACGAAAGGGCCAAGACGTCGACGTCCTCAGCGATGTGGCTTTTGTGTGCGTGTGTAGAGAACGCTGTACATCATTAACCTATGCGCGCTGCGTCGCACCGCTAAGGACGTCTTGGAACCAAGACTAGGTAAAGGGCTACAACAGAGGTGCATGGTGGGGTTGTCCCCATTTTAGGTTGTCAGCCTTCAGCCCTTAGTCCTACCATACTGTTCCTTGCTCTATGGTCCTACCACCCTTACAATTTTCCTGGGTCAAGATCTAAATAGAGGAGTATATCTTGTTATGCTCCTAATCTCTGCATTGTTTCCCATTGAAACGTTTCCATAGACAATTAATTTTCCAATTCAATTTCAAGGGCCCATTGAGTACCGAAGTGTGACGTCAGTTGGCACGACAACTGGCTCCAAACAAATGGAGATTTCGACTGTTCCTTTTAAACAGCCATTCATGCAAACACATTGACACAAAATAACAAAAGTATTCTGGTTCCAAACCTTGCAGTGACGTCAGCACTTCGGTACTTCGGTACTCTATTGTCAAGGAAATAAATGACTTGCCCCTCCACATGAATTAAAAATATGTCATAAGCCTTAATACCCAGGTGGATCAATATGTAGTTAATTTAATAATTGTCTGTTGTGGACTTGTAATATAGCAGAGAGAGTTGAAACACTGGATAGATATTTTAATTTTGTGATTTGGAAATAAGTGCAACCATTGACAATCTGTTGTTGATGGAAAAACTTATTGTAATGTGCTAACAAGTGTACTTGAGACTTCTTGTGTCAATGATGCGCAATAGAAAACGTAAATGTCAAAAGTATCAACATAGTCCGACCAAACATTATTTCACCTCATTCAGTGAGAAGATTCCTCCTCTTTTGTATTTCCGTATGTTGCTATTGACAGTCTGACATGGTGCTGAGAAAAAAAATGTTAGTTTGTCTTCTTTTACAGTTCCCAGCATGGATATATCCTTCAATGATGAAACTGACATCATCCAGGAAGGTTCTGCAGCCCAGGCTTTTGATTTTAATGTAATAATCAGGCTGGATATGACCAGTGACACTGCCGACGTCGACGGGGTTATAGACAGATGGTCCCTGAGTCTTCAAGTACAGGATAGCAGCGGTACTGCTTGTTCACGCTCTGTCGATGCGTCACTTACGCCAGCCCAGTCGGGTGTTGCAATTGGCACTGGAGGGAGCGGCGTCATTAGCGGTGTGACTGCCAACTTCGACCTGACGAACTGTCTCTGCTCCTCGGCAACTCAACTTGTAGTCACGCTGTCTTCAAATCGATACACCCTTTCACCTGTGTCACCAAAAGCGACTGGAAATGTTATCTGCAATGGTACGTAACTGTCTTTTTTTTGCCAACATTGATGTTTTTATAACGTGGTATAAATGTTATGTGTAATGTTTTGATGATATTACGAAATAATGTTATGGCGACATGGTCTTACAAACGTTTTTGTGATACCGACATGACATTCATGAAAAAGCGTTGGTGCGATGTTTTCATAACGTTACATTGACCTGATGCTGAAACATCAAAATAACATCTTTAAGGTAATGTTGTCGTGATATTTCGCAAAAATGTTATGGCGACATGGTCTTACAAACGTTTTTGTGATACCGACATGACATTCATGAAAAAACGTTGGTGTGATGTTTTCATAACGTTTCAAAATGTTTACAAACATTGCCCATGAAATATTAATTTGACATCGTAAAAATATTTCATGGGCAATGTTTTGTGAACATTTTGAAACGTTATGAAAACATCGCACCAACATTTTTTCATTAATGTCATGTAGGTATCACTAAAACGTTTGTAAGACCATGTCGCCATAACATTATTTCGTAATATCATCACAACATTACACATAACATTTATACCACGTTATCAAAACATCAATGTGTTAGCTGGGTTGCTGCACCCAAATGTTACTAAAATGTTATTATAATTTGTATTAATTAACGTTTGAACTACGTGTTGGAGCAGTAATTTGCAAGCTCTATGGATCTGTACACTGTAAACATAAGTTAGTCATTTTGACTAATAAAAGTTAGTCCTGCCCTATGTCTGAAAGGACCAACTAAAGTTAGTCATCAAGCCAGATGACTAATATTTATTAGTCGAATATTAGTCATGAGTTAGTCAAAATGACTAAAATTAATTAGTCTTCTGATTAAATCCAACTGATGTCTGAAAGGACTAAACGTTAGTCACCTGACTTTTCCAGTTAGTCATTCAAAATGATGACTAATCACAATAGTCATGTGACTAAGGTTTTATTTCCTGTAAAAACAAAAGAAAATCAAGCAAACTAGTCATAATCTTTTCAAACAGTCTTTTCCAATGAAACCGGAATTGATTTAAAGAATATGAAATTCATGTTGCCACAAATTGTAATTAAATGAGGAAAATAGAACCTGTAAATTAAATCCTGTCATCACTGGCAAGATTTTTGTTCCCAAACACAAGCGATTTTTACAGATTTAAGTAAATTACTAAGTATGATTGTTGACACTTAATACTCATGAGAAGTAAATGAAACATTGTGAATTAAATTCTGCTGTCCTTGGCAAGACTTTTGTTCCTTAAAAATATGCTTAGGGACTAGTATGATTGTTGACACTGATAAAACAAATTTGTCTGACCTAAAGATGGTTTCTTACTCAATTTAATAACACTAATTCCAACTGAATATTTTTGGCAAGAATTTAAGAATAAAATTTAGGAAAACACATACATGTAATATGAAGTATGGAAGGTTTGAGGTAACACCATGTATGGTGGCCCTGAAGGGACATAATCGGTCGCGAATATTGTTTGCGACTTCGTAAATTTATTCACGACTGGTCGTGAATATTTTCACGACATCGTGAAACAAATCCACGATGTTGCAAATTGTTTATGACTGGTCGTGAATTTTGTCGCAAATATTTTCTTAGTAGCTTGGAGGGTATTTCCCCGAGCGGGCAATTAGAGGGCGTTATTACATTCAATGATGGCCGTTGCATACTATAGCATGCTCCATCGTACGCTGTATCAAAAACTTCAATGGAGATGATGGAGGAGAATTCAGATTGCGAAAAATATTCAGGACCAGTCGTAAATAAATTCACGGCGTCACAAAGATATTCATGAATGATTATGTCCCTTCAGGGCCACCATAACCATGTAAAATTAATCTCTTTTTGAGTTGTGTAGTTCTGAGAGGAACCAGTTTTAACTTAATGTTTCAAACAGTATGCTCTGTTTATCATCAGAAGACTGATGATGAACAGAGAATACTGTTTAAAACGCTAAGTAAAAACCAACAAGTAAAAAAAAACGGTTCTTCTCAGAACCACACAAATAAAAAAAAGATCAATTTTACATGGTGATACCGCAAACCTTCCATACTTTGTTCATGTCCACCATGCAAACCTTCAAGTCCCATTTAACACATAATATAAATGCACGATAACAGTCCAGGCATGGATTTTTCTGAGACACCTTTCTTCCTCACTTGGGGTACAAACGGTTCCAAAGGATATTATCTAGTACATGTAGGTTCGAGTTCCAGTCCAGGTGTCAGCTTTTCCCAAAGAGGACAAATCAACTCATATCATTTCTTAGACCAAAAGCGGGAAAAAATTCTCTCTCCACAGCCATGTCGCTACAGATGATCCTGCTCAGAGGGAGGATGGTTCACTGCCCTGAGCCTGCATTATTGGGTACATGTAGCTACAACACAGTTGCTCTGTTGGCTCTAGGCTGAGGGGTCGACTAATAATCAACTTGTGTCGTCTCTTAGACCAAATGGGGGAAAAGATTCTCCCTCGACAGTAATGTCGCTACAGATGATCCTGCTCAGAGGAAGGGGGGGGGGGGGGGGGGGTCCACTGCCCAGAGCCTGCATTACCGGGTACATGTAGCTACAACACAGTTGCTCTGTTGGCTTAACGTCTGAGAGCAGAACCGAGATCATTTTGCTGGCAGAATCAACTCGTGTCGTCTCTTAGCCAAATGGTGGGAAAAAGATTCCCCTTCACAGCCAAGTCACTGAGGATGATCCTTCTCAGGGAGGGGGGGGGGGGGGGTTCACTGCCCAGAGCTTGCACTACCAAGTAGCTAGTGAGCAGTTCCTCCGGTGGCTTTTGTCTGGGAGCAGGACTGAGAGCTTTCTGCTGGCAGAATCCTTCCACAACTTGGCTTGGAGATCTCGTCACAGTTGTGGAACACCTGAGAGTAAAATAAAATCATAGACAAATGGCATGTTATACATGTTACTTTGAAAAAAGTTACCATACAAATGCCATTCAACACATGTAGCTAAGGCCAAGTAAAAAAAAAATGTTTATTGTGCAGGTTTTTTTTTAAAAAGGAAGGAGGCACTTTTTGATTTAAAGATGGCCGCCATTCCTTTTTTAAAATTTCCGCCAACCGTAGGTTTTTTAACAGTTCAAATTACAAAAAAGGAAGAGACATGCTGGACAACAGAATTGAACATGTTTACAGCTATTTTAATCATTTTAGTAAGCTTGTATAATTTTCTGATGGATCGGTTGACACTTTTGGGTTTTTTTTCACTTCATTTAGACAATGATAAAAAACCATGTGAACAAAGCCTAATTTTTACATAACCGAGCATATTATACTGCCAAATTATTTTATAATCAAAATTTTGCCGTGGTGTAAAAATACCTCATCCATATGCTGATTATGAATGTCAGACTGAGACAACTCGACCGTGGAGACAACTGGACTAGTGCAACAACTATCATTTAAGTTTAAGGGCCTACCTAAACCGTTTTATAATTTGTAAAAAAAAAAAAAAAAAAGTAGGGAGGCCTACACGTTTGTACCATGGGTACGAGTTGACCCATAGTTTACCAATAAACCAGTTTGGTTTTTCAACTGTAGTTTTACTTTAAGTTTACAACCACCAAAATCGGTAAAGAACAGCAACATTTTGAAAAATAACCAACCCTCCTTGACAACAACTGTCTAAACATGTGGCACAAGATTTTTATTTCAGCAAAATCTGTAAAAAATCAACATGTATGTGCACACTTTGGAGTGACTATACATGGTGCCAACTGCCAAGAACTTCTAGTTCTAACACAGAAAACACAAATTTCTTCCCCGATATTGCACTAAAATGTCCCAACAGAATTCTCAAAACTAAAGGTTGTGCTAAGTGTTTATTGGCCCAAGATGGAGAAGAGAGGACACAGACAATTTAATATTTGGTATGCTCCGGCTCGCCTCGCCGAGCGTTTATTGCCCATTTGGCTTTCCTTTGCTTTCCTTTACAATTCCATGTATCGTCTACATTAAGTATACAAATGTATATTGATTACATGACATATGTCCAGTGTTCGATTTAACTATAACTTTGCTTGAAACGTGATTGGGGCCCCACAATTTTCAGGTAGTCAGAAAATGAATGACAATGACAGAGCATTATAAACACCAAGTCAAGCACTAAAGGTGTAAGCTTGTGACAATAATTACAGTCACAATTGTTTGTCTGCTGTACTAAACAGCTGTTATAAACTGGTTGTAGCGACAACCCAAAGTTTGATAAAACCAGCACAAGTTAACATTGCCGGTTAGCGATCTTGGGATCACAGGTTATAATCAAGGTACATGTTACTATAGTGTGATCCAAATATTAGAACTAGGGTATACACATTATGGCGATCGTAAGGTCCCTAGAAATTAGCCTGTGTGATGTGATAACCCCCCAAATCAACCGTGAATGAGTCCCTGCCCCTAACTTTATGCCACTCCCCTCCTACCCCCTAAGGTACAGGAGGAGGCCTGGGGAAGAGGTGCCCGAGGTTAGGGAAATGGCAGAGGAGACAACTGGGACATGTAAATGGGCCCCCGCCTACCAACTTTATGGCCTTCCCATCCTACCCCCAAAGGTACAGGGGGAGGCCAAGGAAAGAGGTGCCTGAAGTTCGGAAAATGGCGAGAGGGAACAACCAGGACCCGTAAATAGGCCCCCGCCCCCCAACTTCATGCCACTCCCCTCCTACCCCCCAAGGTACAGGGGGAGGACTGGGGAAGAAGTGCCCGAGGCTAGGGAAATGGCAGAGGAGACAACCGGGGCCATAACTACCTGGAGAGGGTGCCTGAAGTGTGTCAAGGAACGTGGGAGGTCTGTGCTATGCTGAGGGTCCTCGTGCGAACCAACGACACTCACAAGTTACGTGAGCTGAGGCATAACGGAGATGGCAAAACCTACTCCAGCTTGGTGGAGTATGAGACATGTTGGGGTAGGTAACCGCCCCATGGTGAAGACCCGGTACGATGACCAAAGTGGTGCCTAGTAATACAAAGGCAGACCAAAATATCAACCAGGGGAATTCCGCCGACCACAAGGCAACGTGGCTAGCCAAAAACTGCAACCCTCCACCTGGAGGTGCACATATACACGTACCTACATGTACTAGGATTAGCAAATCCTGCCCCGTACCCCAGAGCCTAACCGTTTATGCCTGACCAATTATCTGTATATTCTTAGCCACTCCAGTGGCTCTTGCTCCAGCATCAGACCACCCACAGCCTTAATCTGAAAACGATTAGGGATCCTAACCCCTGTAGGCGCTGCCACCATGTGATAAACTGACCATGAGTGGTTTTGTTGCGGAGGGAGGGAGGGTTTTTTGGGCTATGTGTACGCTCAGCGAAGAAAGCGGAAAAGTGGCAGAAAGCGCGCGAATGCTACACTGCTCGACCATAACACGGTCTGGGATTGGTGGATGGTATGACGACCGCATGCGACGACCGCATGGGACGACCAATCCGTAAATGCGTCTGATTGCTTCCTGTGCTGTTGGAATGTCTGCCCTTCCCCCCAGTGCCAAAGGGGTCTTCCGGAGACGAGCACCGGAAAACCATATTGGCCCAAGATGGAGAAGAGAGGACACAGACAATTTAATATTTGGTATGCTCCGGCTCGCCTCGCCGAGCGTTTATTGCCCATTTGGCTTTCCTTTGCTTTCCTTTACAATTCCATGTATCGTCTACATTAAGTATACAAATGTATATTGATTACATGACATATGTCCAGTGTTCGATTTAACTATAACTTTGCTTGAAACGTGATTGGGGCCCCACAATTTTCAGGTAGTCAGAAAATGAATGACAATGACAGAGCATTATAAACACCAAGTCAAGCACTAAAGGTGTAAGCTTGTGACAATAATTACAGTCACAATTGTTTGTCTGCTGTACTAAACAGCTGTTATAAACTGGTTGTAGCGACAACCCAAAGTTTGATAAAACCAGCACAAGTTAACATTGCCGGTTAGCGATCTTGGGATCACAGGTTATAATCAAGGTACATGTTACTATAGTGTGATCCAAATATTAGAACTAGGGTATACACATTATGGCGATCGTAAGGTCCCTAGAAATTAGCCTGTGTGATGTGATAACCCCCCAAATCAACCGTGAATGAGTCCCTGCCCCTAACTTTATGCCAAACAAGTTCCGAATTCAGGAACTTGCCAAACCCCCCCCCCCCCCCCGTCCTAATATAATAAGGGGGTGGGTGGAGTCTGTGAATGCAATAAAAGGATAGATCATAGTGCGAGTGAATGGGAGCGTGAGCTATGAGCCCAGAGGGCCCTCCACCCGAGATTGGTCTCCTTCGCAGGGGTTAGACACGGATTGAAGGAAACGTCAACACCATTCTCCCATGCTTGCTCCCCGCCAGGCTAGTAGCTCCACTGGTACCTGTGGGGTGAAGTAGACAAAAGGAGAACAGAAAGGGGCATGCGGGGGGGGGGGGGGGGGGGGGGGAGTCTAGCCGAAGGCAGGTGATAATGGGGCTCATAATCGAGCAGTGGTACTGAAATACAATGGCCCATTTGGGGAGCAACGAATCTGCCCCGATACAAGGCTAGTGGGAACTAAAGCCTGTGGTAGAGGTCCCTTAAGGGTTAGTGTGGTCTCTGCCCAGCCGAAATTCTTTGGGGTATCCGTCTAAGTGAATGGGGGGGGGGGGGGGGCAGCGGCGATAGTGGGGGGGCCCTGTGCGTAGGGGCACGAGTGCAAGCCGTAGTCGTCGGGGATGTTAATAGTGCGGAGCTTCCACAATTGACACCTTAACCTACGAGCATGATTAGTGGATTGTCACTCTCAAGCCAGGCATCGTGGGAATGTGGGAGCCTGACCGCTTGAATATCTGCCTATTTTTTCGTACTTGCTCATAATAAGCACTTATTGTCTGAATGGACCAGTTTCTGTTCCCAGTCGGGGATATTTCCCCTGTAGGGCGAGTGCCGCGACTACTGTGAGGAACCAGGCGGAGATGGGTTCACGCACTGAACGGATTGAGGCCGGGTCTCATTAACCAGTTGGCCTTGGGAGGCCTCCACGGCGTACCCCTCCTCAACGATTGTCTGTGAATCAGGGGAGAAGTTGACCAGAAAGAAAAACCCCTAAAAATGCAAAATCCAACAGGACCCCGGCTCAACGTCTATAATTTGTAAATGCCTAAGTGCACCCCCTTCGAATAGCCGTTGTTATTAGTCTATGTCCACTGTTACGTGTGGAAACACATTAGGAAACCGCTTAAGGAATTCCAGTTTGCAAGGGAGATTCATTAACAAATCAGGGGTCCTGATAAGGTCCTGGGGTAAGAAAGATCGCCCCTTGTGATAGACCCCATCCAGGACTCGGTATAGATTAGGAATCATATCCCGAATATAGAAGCTGTGCAGAAAAGATGCCTGCCATTATAGGTGTTCCCTCACTCCCCGTAAGCCACTGTTGGTGACAGGGTTGCCATGTACCTACTATAGCATTTATGAGTCTCCAGAGAAAGATTCGTCCGGGAACAACTGCGCGACGCGTGGGAATAGAGAACTGATTCCCTGCGAACTGTGCAACCTAAATGTTTACATAGTATGGCAGATTCATCAATGTTTTTAAGTTGCTTTAATTATTCGAGATAAATCACTGGAAAGAGTAAAAGCATTTGAAATTAGACGAGGGTTCAATGGACGTAATAGGGTAGTCCTATGCTTTTATTGATGTCGTTTATTTATTTAATTATTTTTATTATTATAAGCCTCAAATATTTCGTATTGTTTCAAATATTGATGAAGAACGAACATACAAATTTTTTGCCGCTATATCAAACGTAACTCAGATCATAACTCCACCCCCTGATAAAAATGGATTCGCCCAGCTAAACATGTTGACCTTATATGTTCCGGACTAAACCAATGGTTACCGGTTGCAGTTGCGTCAAGATGGGTGGGCTTAGTTCTGAATACAACATCCAATGCCCAAATCGACAGGCAAAGAATAAGTCATTGATGTAGTATATTTTGAGAAATCACATTGAATATAAAATTTCTCAAGTCAAATTGCCATTAGCGTACTAAAGTCAGGTGTTGGCACGGTGGCTGGCTCCAACAATGGAGATTTTGACTGTTCCTTGTTAGCAGCTAGTATTGCAAACCATTGAACAAGACAAAGGCACCCTGGTTTCAAGGCTGCATTGACTTATTACATCAGCACACAAGGGTGGCAGTTTTTAGTTTAATTTGCCACTCCATCGTTGTCCACAGTTGTACAGTCTGTCCGCTACAGATTCTATCAGGTCGTAATATAACCGCCTATTTTTAATTTATTTATTTTTGTTTAAATAATAAAACAACAAACGGAGTTGTTGGCGTTGGGCCACGGTGGTAAAAGTATTAAATACCGTCCTGGGAATTTTGTAAGCACATGATTCATTACAGTCGAACACCTTTATAACGAGGTCCCTGGACTTTACAATTTACCTTGTTATAACAGGTATCTTGTATGGTCAGTAGTTGAAACAAAGAAAAACAAGGCCCCAGGACCTATCTATTTATTTATTATTTTATTTATTTTTAAGCAGGATGTTGTACTAACAGTGCTCTTATTATCGGGGTTCGACTGTATTTCCAGAAATGGCTCGTAATCTTTAATATATACTGCAACCCGAGAAAAGTATACTGAAAATAATCTTTCCAAAGTTTTCTTTGATTTTATTCATATTTTCTTCAATTATTTCTTCCTTTACTTTAGTTATATATTTGTATTTGTATTTTTTTTTTTTTTTTTTTTTGTATTTATTTATAAATTTGACATTTCGATTTAACTTTGAATTGTCTATAACTTTCGCGTGTCTCCCACGATGGAATGATGAGACCTGCACTGGTTTGCTGGAATCCCACATTGGGAGTGTCTATCCCGTCCTCTGGTACAGACAAATGCCTCAACTTAAGCAGGGCGAGACTTTGGCAATAATCAGAGTAAATGTTCAGTACTTATGGGAAGGTGAACTCTAGAACTGCATTTAAAATAGGTTTTACGAAAAATGTACCCGATCCGGAAATTTAATTCTCAGTTGTCGATACAGAAAACCACTCACTAATGCCATGTTCTTGCAATATTTGCCAGCCAGATTTTACAGGAGTTTGTACTATTTAAATGATGCGACTGACGTCGCTTGAAGTAGCGCTCAAACGTTACGTCTATGCTAAACTGTGGGTGCTACCTGACTCGAGATTTAGAGGACGGGGACTCATAGCCTCGCGTCAGGAACATACAATCTAATGTACATTACAAATTGTTGGGGTCCCCCTCCCCTCTCAGGATTAATGGAAATAAATTTGAGGTTAATCTAATTGGCCAGGGCAGGGAAAACTACGGAATTGTGTGCACGGGGTGACAAAACCAAAATTTTGCCTGACTGCACTATAACACCTCACCGGGAGTGGATTCTTGAGGTTGGCATGACGTGATCTGCCCCGTTGTTCTGGTTACGTGGTGGCGGCCGATGTGTATGTGTAGTTCCCCTTCGCAGTGCCTAGAAACCATTGATCTCCATGCAGAGTTTAGCTTCACCAGTAGTACAGGCCAATTTTCCGGATGTCCGACTTCACAAATGGGGGATGATACACACAACAAGCTGTCCGAATTGGGCTGGTGATGGGGTCTGATCATAATGATGTTGGTGCGGGCTGGCATGCAGGCAGGGTGCAGGCAGGGTGCAGGCAGATGTGCAATGTTACAATGTACTATGTAGAGCCAGGGATTCCCTGAAAAACCTGTCATGTATGGGCCAAAGCCCAAAAGTATGGAGCAGCCGCTCCACTGTGGGTGAAACAGGTACATGGCGCCAGATGTGTCAGCGTGGTCAGTGGTCGACCCCCGAGGTGGTGATGCCCAGCCATGGTAGGGGTGTGTTACCAGTCCGGCAGTTGGGGTTGCGTGCTGGAGCGGTGCAGTCGTAGGTGCCGTGCCCCGCGTGTCATGGTGTGGTGCATGCTGGCTGCTTCGGTTACTGGACAGGGGTTTGTTTGCACTGGTCTGCGGCTCACGATGGTTGTACTTTGTTGTGTTAAAGCAGGGCAAGCTGAGACTGTTTCCCAGCTGGCCGTCGTTAATGGCAGCTCTCTCAAAGTTTCTTAATCCTCCGTCCGTGGTTTAAACGAAGGCCATGGAGGCTGTCGCTCCCGTTGGGGCCACGTCGCGATCAACGGCGGCGGACCAGGCGGCGCGGTTTGTTCGAGCGACTGGCTCAGCCACAGATACCAGCACTGGAGGGCGCTGTTCATTGCCCCGTCGGCTGCGGTATCAACGCTATGCAGAGCTAGCCGGCCGGCCATGGGCGTCGTATTGCATGTCGTATTGCATGCATGCTGGTCATGTCAATGCCCGGCCCGTGGGTTTGTTGGAAGTCTGCTGAAGGCTGAAGCGCCCTGGACTAAGCTCGAGCTTGACGTGAATGAAGACGTTTTCCAAGCCGACCGCCGTCCTCTGGGATCTTCCGATAATGGCAAGTGTTTCCCCTTGCTGGGATATCTCGAGCGAAATTTCTAGAGGAGAAATTTTGCAGATAGTTCGGAGAAATTTTTTGGGCTATGTGTACGCTCAGCGAAGAAAGCGGAAAAGTGGCAGAAAGCGCGCGAATGCTACACTGCTCGACCATAACACGGTCTGGGATTGGTGGATGGTATGACGACCGCATGCGACGACCGCATGGGACGACCAATCCGTAAATGCGTCTGATTGCTTCCTGTGCTGTTGGAATGTCTGCCCTTCCCCCCAGTGCCAAAGGGGTCTTCCGGAGACGAGCACCGGAAAACCATATTATATAATTATGAACACAAATGGATGGTTATTTTCCAAGATTTGCTGTTTCTAACCGATTTTGGTGGGGGGTATTAAAGTAAAATCTAAGTTTCCGTTTAATATCCGTTTATTTTGTATTATAACACCCTACTACATGACAGTACATGTAGACCTAGCATACGCAATTTTCCATTGCATAAATGAATCACTATTAGTATTACTATTACAACATGTACAATGGATGAGCACTACAGTTTTCACGACAAAAATTACAATCGTAAAAAAGATTTAGGCCTTACCTGAGATCCAACAGCTCCAAAGCCGTATCAACAGGAACAGGATTTACCAAACATCAGGATGATTTTAACAGAATTCTCGTATTAAATACTGGTTATGCGAAACGCAGCCGCACTGACAGAGCACAACGTACATTTACATGTATACGCTGTCCGTAAGAAAAAATGGCGGCCCTGCCGATTTTTTTAGCGCGCGGTATTGCGGACGTGGTTGTAATCACTTTTGTGTGACCAGTTGTTTTTAGTCAAAGAGCTAAGATAGTGTTCTTAGTCACACGACGAATCACCGATTCTGTGAAGGCGACGTATTTACGCCATTATTTGTAATTTTTTACATTGATTCAAATAAAATAATAAATAATTCGTCAAACAATCCACAAGGGATCAACAGTCTGTTTAAAGAATAGTCTGGGTAATGAAAAGTGTCATCATTTATTCAAGACATACTGCAAAAATGCTTCAAATGTATACAATTCTGAAAATCAACGCTATTTTTAGTGCAAAGAATTTAATCCCGGCAAATTTCACTAAAAAGCAATGGAAAAAAATAGTTTTGCTCAAATTGCGTGACTGATTTTTATTAGTCAAAATATCAGCAATGACTAACGTAAACTGGTCAGTGTTTGCCTTTACGTTAGTCCTGCGTTGATTAAATTAGTCATTTAGGCTTGACTAATCTAAATTAGTCATTTTGACTTATTTATCAGCCAAAATGACTAACTTATGTTAACAGTGTATGCACTTTATGCCATTCCCACACTTAATCGTTCCTGCAATTAATGAAACGGTTTATGTTATCAAGTTCGGCAACTCTGCTCCTGAAAATCAATGATTTTATATCGATTAATACTTAATTAATATTGGTTAACATACTATACAATATATTAATACTATGTATACATACTATACATAATTAAATATCTGAGGAAGCCTCTCCTCCACTTTAAGTACGTCCCTAAATGGTATATATATGCCCAATATCACCGTCGTCTTTAGTCACAGTTTGCAAGTCAAAATTCTTCTATTTGTTTTGTTTTGCTTTTTTGGCAAATTTGTTTCTTTGAGACTTTGAATAGTTAAATATTACACAATTATCTCTATGAAAACACCCTAAAACATATCGCTGTTACGCAAAACATAACGTTCATGTTGAAAGAAAGTGACAAAATTGTTTCACCAAGGTTTACCACGCCCACTTGGGGTCAACATGCAAATTGAGGTCACTATAACGTTGTCACAACATCATCACAAATGTTCAGATGGTAACATTATCACGACGTCGTTATGATATCAAATGCCCCAAGATATATGTATTTTCTAAGACAAGTTTTAAACACCAGGAAGAAATGTTTTTACAACATTATTAAAACGTTTATAGTATAGTTCTGTGGACTCGAACATTTAGAACATGTTTTAAGAATGTTGTCAAGAATTTGGCATAACATTTTAGGGATATCTGTAAAACATGGTTTCATTTTTTTCAAAGATGTTTTCAGAACATCATAAAATCATAAATATGTTCAGATGGTAACATTATCACGACGTCGTTATGATATCAAATGCCCCGAGATATATTTATTATCTAAGACAAGTTTTAAACACCAGGCAGAAATGTTTTTAAAACATTATTATAACGTTTATAGTATAGTTCTGTGGACTCGAACATTTAGAACATGTTTTAAGAATGTTGTCAAGAATTTGGCATAACATTTTAGGGATATCTGTAAAACATAGTTTCATATTTTTCAAAGATGCTTTCAGAACATCATAAAACCATAAAAATGTTCAGAGGGTAACATTACCACGACGTCGTTATGATATCAAATGCCCCGAGATATATTTATTATCTAAGACAAGTTTTAAACACCAGGCAGAAATGTTTTTAAAACATTATTATAACGTTTATAGTATAGTTCTGTGGACTCGAACATTTAGAACATGTTTTAAGAATGTTGTCAAGAATTTGGCATAACATTTTAGGGATATCTGTAAAACATGGTTTCATATTTTTCAAAGATGTTTTCAGAACATCATAAAATCATAAATATGTTCAGATTGTAACATTATCACGACGTCGTTATGATATTAAATGCCCCGAGAAATATTTATTATCTAAGACAAGTTTTAAACACCAGGCAGAAATGTTTTTACAACATTATTAAAACGTTTATAGTATAGTTCTGTGGACTCGAACATTTAGAACATGTTTTAAGAATGTTGTCAAAAATTTGGCATAACATTTTAGGGATATCTGTAAAACATAGTTTCATATTTTTCAAAGATGCTTTCAGAACATCATAAAATCATAAAAATTTTCAGAGGGTAATATTATCACGACGTCGTTATGATATCAAATGCCCCGAGATATATTTATTATCTAAGACAAGTTTTAAACACCAGGCAGAAATGTTTTTACAACAATAATAAAACGTTTATAGTATAGTTCTGTGGACTCGAACATTTATAACATGTTTTAGAAATGTTGTCAAGAATTTGGCATAACCTGTGTAAGATATTTCTGAAACATGTTTTAATGCTATACACACATGTTTTAAGAACTTCATAATAGTACACCACTATATTTAGGTGGTAACATTATAATGATGTCTTTTAAAAATCAAAAGCTCTATGATATACTGGTATTTAACAATTCAGACAAGTACTTTTGCAGCAACATATTATTTAAACGTTTAACCGATTCTTCCATGCACTATAAACATTAATAACATGTTTTAAGAATGTTGTCAACTCTTGTCATAACATTTTTAGGGATATCTATGAAACATGGTTTTATATTTTTTAAAGACGTTTTAAACACATTTTTTAAATGCAAATGTTCAGATGGTAACATTATCATAACGTCGTTTTGATATCAAATTCCCGAGAGATATATTTATTACCTAATACATGTACATATATTTCTTAACTTGAACATTTATAACATGTTTTAAGAATGTTATCTATAATTTGGCATAACATTTTAAAGATATTTCTGAAAAATGTTTTGTATGCTATACGCATATGTTTTAAGAACATCATCATAATAATATACGACTATTTAGGTGGTAACACTATAATGATGTCTTTCAAATATAAAATGCTCTAAGATATATTTAACAATTTAGACGTTTAACTAATTCTTTCATGGACTCAAACATTTACATCATGTTTTAAGAATGTTGTCAACTCTTTGTCATAATATTTTAGGGATATCTGTGAAACATGGTTTCATATTTTTAAAAGATGTTTTAAGAACATCATGAAAACATACACATGTTGAGATGGTAACATTATCATCGCGTCGTTTTGATATCAAATGCCTGAGATTTATTTTTTACCAAAGACAAGTTTTAAACATCAGGCAGAAATGCTTTTTTGACATTATTAAAACGTTAATAATAGTTATGTGGACTCAAATATTTATAACATGTTTTAAGAATGTTATCAATAATTTGGCATAATATTTTACACATAGTTCTGCAACATGTTTTTAAGGATACAAATATATGTTTTAAGAACATTATAAAAACATACGACTGGTAACATTATAATGATGTCTTTTAAATATAAAATGTTCTGAGATACATTTAATAATTCGGACAAGTTTTAAACATCAGTATGAAGTGTTTTTTAAACATTTTTTTAACGTTACTGATTCTTCCATGGACTCAAACATCTATAAAATGTTTTATGAATGTTGTCAACTCTGCGGTATGACATTTTAGGGATATTTGTAAAACATAGTATTATATTATTAAAAATATGTTTTAAGAACATTATAAAAACTTACAGATAATAAGGTGGCAACATTATAATGACGTCTTCAAAATATCACATGCACTGACATTTATTAATTAAGTTAAACCACTTTTAAACATTAGATAGAAGTGCATTTATAACATTTTCAAACGTTTTTGATAGTACCGTGGACTCAAGCATTCAGGAGATGTTTTAGTAACGTTTTATGATATTTATAAAACATCTGGATTATATTTTTAAAATATCACATTTATGGCAAACTTTCCCTCATGAAAACTAAATTAAAACATTTGGTTATAACATTTGGATGACATCACTTTAACATACTCGATAAAACGTCAAATTTGAGACATTTAAATTATGTTATTAAAATGTTGTTCTGTTTATCATAACATTTCTATAAGGTTTTTAAAATGTTATTTTAAAATGTTTTATATATAACATCCGTAAGACCTTTTCATAATGTTATAAAAGCATAATGTGTTAGCTGGGATGCTTTGGGTTATGAGATCTTTGCAAATATCTGAGTGCATCTTGTCAAAATGTAAACACGATTTCATAATGCAGATAGGACAGCAAATGTAAAAAAACCCATGGTAGTTTGTAATACTGCACACGATGTGACACATTAAAACAAAGTTCTGTCATTACAAAGTTCAGCAAACAAATCTCCTAATATTGCATAATGCGGCCATCAGGTTTGGTGGAGATTTGGAAAAGCTTATCCCTTGGGTATTGGAAACCCTTTAGCACTTCTACCAAGTTAAAGGTTGAGGGTTGTGTAGTTGGCCAGTGTTTTTGATCAAAGATCTTGTAGCATATCGTTACATATTTTAGGTTAATTGCTGGCCATGTTAGGATTTTCTGGCTTGTGTAACTGAGTAAGATAATTTGCTGTAAAACTGGTAAAATTGGTATCTGTGAAGGCACTGATGAATATATTACTGTGATAACCCCAGTGCACTTCATTTATGGCAAGGGCTTCCTTCTCCTGAAAGAGCTAAGAAAACTGAAGGAATCATTTTATTAGCCTAGCGTGCAGTGGTAAAACTAACTGGCCAAAAGTGCTCCGGCACACACAAGATTTTTGTCATAGGGGTTGGTTGGGGGGGGGGGGGGGGGGTGGGTTGGAATCTGCATAATCTCAATTGTTTGAAACAAATGACTCTAGAGCTGTTGAAGAATATTAATAAAAAAGTGGGCCTTTCAATTTGGGGTGCAAAGTATTGTTACTTGTAGTATTGTCTTGAATATGCATGCAACTGAAGCGGCATTACATGCATTGGTTCTTTGACACCAGGTCTCATCGCTAACACGCTGACGATATTAGCCGGTGGGGCAAGCCTGGTCGAGAACGTCAACGATCAAACAGTCGAGTTGACCATCATGGGAAATAGCGAGTCGCAGGGACGTAGCGTCGTGGGCAACAGCAACTGGGCCGTGCAGGTCTTCCTAGCCACGGGTGACCACATCAACTACACGCCCATCGAAAGCACCCAGACTGAGGCCACCGTGCCACTGGTCGAGGCTAACCGGAACTGGGCGGCCGGAGGGACGCTGGCACTGAGGGAAATCATGGTCACATTGAACCTGACTGGTGTGGGCAGCTGTGACCGCATAAATGTGCTCTGCACCTCGCTGTACCGAAACCCGGCATCCGTACCAGAGTTCAGCATAGAAGACGGTAACATCACCTCGTGCATGCCGGTGGTATGTATAGGTAAGTCATGATCTTTGGGAAAAATAGAAAGTTAATTAATATATCTCAGGTCCTAGTCAGAATCTTTTGTATCCTATGCCACCCTAGGTTCCCTGTTAATTTAGACCAGAGATTTGTGCCCATTCCGAGAGCATGTGTGAAAAAAATATAAGGGCTTATTCGGGCGGGACTCGAACCCACGACCTGCTTACTAATGCAGACATCTTAACCACTTGACCAGCGAGGTTGCCAGTGTCAACTGGCCAATTCGAATCCAATGTAGCAGCGATTACCGCTGATTCCACGGTGCAGCGCTTCCTACACTACACCAAGGTAAGGTAACAAAAAAATCATTTACAATTCATCCCGATGCAAGTTCTCACTGATTACCCTGTTCATTGTCGTGCATGCATTATGTGCATAACTTGAGATCCTTTTCATGTGACGTCACCAGCCATAGTTCACTTACAAGATGCCGAATTCCATAAATGAGGTCTTGAAATTCTGTTTGGTATTATTGCCACATGGCTTGAATTTCACACGGATGTCTAGACCATTGGACTGGTAGTCAGAAATGTAAGATTATTTCAAAGAAAAACCAACAGCCCCACTGGTTTAGTTTTAGTCTTAGAGTCCGCTAGACCAATGCCCAAATCACTGGACTCGGTCCGATGGTCCGGTGCAAATTTTGAGTCCCATATCATGCCACCTGTCCTTTGAGATAAGGAAGCTTCTCAAAAGTTTGAATTCCTGGAAAGTTTGAACAGGGAAAAGCTTGGGAGCAATCCCATAGAGGAACAATGCATGTGCATGTTTTCATGGGATCAGCCTGTTTTTGTTGGCAATGCACTGGGGAACACTGTTTATTCCAATAGAAACACGCTGTTCCTGGGACGTTCCCTAATGCAGATAACAACTTGTTGGGGAGTTAGTTTGGTCGTGACGGGCTTTCTGTTTCTCCCATAAGGTGTTCTGATTAACCAAGTTATTCCAGCCTTCACCATTGATACAAAGATCAGACAAGGGGAGGAGGTGAATGATCTCCAGTTAACGGTGACCATCAAGGCGGATAGCACCAAGGCTTCCATAACCGGTAAGTTCAGAGCATGTCAAGCACCAGTGGATTTAAAGTGGTGGTATTGGTAGGGGGGGGGGTGGGGGTTGGGGGTGGGGGGGTGATGGTGGGGGTGTGATGGTGGGGGTGGTAGAAAGATGGAGCAACAACACAGACCCAACAAAAGTTACAAAAATAATGTAAGTGGGGATGTATGGCTAGGACTGTTCCTGACATTGAGGGCACCATTTCATTGGACGTGACCTGGCGGTGCGAAAATGAGCACTGAAGTCAATTTTTGGGTGATTTCACGGGTTACATTCAGCACAGTTCACAAAATTTCAGCTTCATTTTTTTAAAACAAGAGGCGTCAAGACTAACAACCAGTGGGGCTCAGAAATGAGCTTACAGCAATACACCAAATAAAAGCTTATTGTGATTTCAGGAAATACCATATTCGGAATGTTCAATTATTAGTAATAGGAATTTTGTTTTTCTCGTTTTGGTTTGGCGTGCTATGGCCTCCCTTTTATATAATAATATAATAATAATAATAACATTTATACCGCGCACTTTCCATTGTAAAAATGATCAAGTGCGCCTTACAATAAAAACACAGCTAACATCAAAATTATGAATTAAATACAAGAGTAAAAAAATTATAAGATAGACTAAGTATGTTAATTTAGATACAATTCAAAAGTAAAAAATGTCAAAACTGGTAAAAAAAATAGCATAAAACACTACATGGGTAAAAATTATGAATTAAAAGCCTTCCGAAATAAGATGGTCTTAAGTTTGCCTTTAAAACACTCAATGTTACGCTGCTGTTTAATCTCCAGTGGCAGTTCATTCCACAGTTGCGGCCCAGCAACAGAAAATGACCTGTCACCAAATTTGTTTTTCGTTTTTGCCCCCTCTCCTGGAGCTGCCAGTAATGCCAAGAGAACAAATTTCTAAAATTGAGTTTTCTGGTTATAAACTGCACTCTTTCTTGATACATCTTTTGAATTTATGCAGTGTGCAAAGATACTTAATTTTATGGGTTTTTCTTTAGAAAAAAAAAGAGGAAAAACCCAAAAGAACTGAGAGAAGAGTCGACTATCCAATGAGCACTGTGGTCTATTTAAAAAAAAATTGAGAATTAAATGCAAGTATTCACATATGAGAATAGTTTTGCACGCTGACGGAAGACTAGAAAGTCCACAATTTTTTGAATCCATTCTAAGATTTTCAAGTATTCCTACTTTTCCTACTTTTTCCTATTTGTTTTTTACCTTGTTCCTACTTTTCCTACTTTCTTTTTGAAATTCTTGTTTGTTCTTAATTTTGCCAATTTTTTTTGTTCAACTCCGAAAAATGAAATCTTACTGTTCTTCTACTTTTTCACCTGGGTCTGCTTGAAAGCCTGCATTTTTGAAAATCCTCCAAAGTTATGGAATTTGGATGCAGTACCATCGAATGATCTGTGTAATCGGCTTAACTCCTTGACCTCTTCACGCATGAATTGCTGAATTTCTTGACCAATAATTTGTTCTTAAATTACAGGCACTAACCTGTGGCAGGCTTACGTATTTGGCAATGCTGACGCTGACTGCATGCATCCTACGAAGGTGGCCAGAACAATGGTAGATCTACGGGAAGGCACAAACTATGGGTTGGATGTTAACAGTCAGTCGGTGTGGTCTTTGGTATGTATTAAGGCCAAGTATAAGCGAAACCCCCTGCTTCGGTAGAGGCCATGTAGTTTTTTTCTTCTTCATATTTGTTGCCTGAAGGAAAACCCAGGATATTCGTTGTTTTATTATGAGTTTGAAAAAAATGTAGTCTTGGTGGTTATATAAAAAACACATAAATTGATGAGATGCGAGCTTGTACGCACTAAAAATGCATGCCGCAGGGGTGAGATTTTTCTGGATTTTTCCTAATATCAGGATTTTTCCTAATTTCAGGATTTTTGGTGAAACATCTTCCAGATTTATGGAAGATTTGTTTTTCCTTAGCCCTTTAAATACGGATGACGGCTGCAGCCGTGGTTTAAAAAAAAAAAACCTGGATGGTTGACGTTTATACCCGCTTCCTATTGTGTGTGTGTTACACTTGGCTGCACAAACCCGTCTGGCATACTGGCGCCTGTTATAAAAGCCGTACTCAAGGGGTTAAATTGTTCTTATCATTCCAAAATGACCTGTACAACCTGAGACAGTCTTCTTTTTATTCTAATGACCGTATTTTTTTCAATTTTGGAACCAAATCTTTTTGGTAGAAAGGGCAGTTTTCTTGGGCAGTTTCCAGCAACACCATACGAATCAAATGCCTCCGAATGTTTCCTGGATTTTTCATTTTTCCTGGATTGTGGTAATACCACAGCATGCTGTTCCGTCTGCAAGGCAAAACACATTGTGACATCCTTGCGCCGTAGGCCTGTTGACAAACTAATACACGTTTATAACCAAACCGATTGACCCGTTCCCTCATCCACTCTCTCATCTCCCATTTCGATTAACAGCTTACAGCATCGCTGAACATGGCCGAGCATAGTTGCAGTGACGCCAGGTTCATCTGCGTCGAAGTCCTGAAAGGCTCCAATCCTACACCAGACTTCTCCCTGTCCTTCAGCCCCGAATCTTCCAAGTATGGGGCCGTTGCTGTGGGCTGCCAAGGTGCGTATCAGTCACAAAAATAACGGACCCCCAACTATTTCATCTTGCATAAATTGTTCTTGGAGTGTAATGAATGTAAAAGTTCAAACCTATTTTTAGGACCCTCAAAAATCTGGAAACTCACAAGTTGGTTAATTATTGATTTGCAACTAAAATCCTGCTTTTCGGAATCCAAGACATTATGGTGACACGTACAGCTCATCATTTTTATATTCAGCAGGTCAAAGCAGTGTTACAAGGCTTAAAAGAAAAAGACAAGACACTGACCTCCATTATTTAGATTGCCTAATTTCTATTTTGCCCCTCTTTTCTACAAACTGATTTTGTTAAAATATGTATGAATCCAAAACAATGATTCGTTTTCTGTATGTAGGACTACTCAAGTGATTTAAACCCGATTCATGCGAAACAAACTGATATCTACGCACAACGAATTGGCAAGAGATAAACAGAGATTTCAACTTGTGCGAATCTTCCCTGCGAATGTTTCGAGACATCAAATTCCTTTCGTGTTTGCATTCACTTGAAGTATGAGAAGGCCTAACGAGTCTTTCCCATGCTGTAACTCGCCGCCTCTCATTATTCGTATTTGCAACTCTGTCTACCAGTGTATATGTAAACAAAATAAATAGTTTTCTTCTTTATAGGTTTCCATTACCCGCTCTCATATTGGTTTTTCTTTTTTGTCATCCTTTTTTGTTTTGATTTGATTTATCTGGAGTTGTTTATGAAAGTTGATTTCAACCTTTGACCAAAAAAGGTACTAAATGTTACTGCTTTTACTGTTATTTTACGTTTGGTCCTGCAGAATTGGTTGTGGCTAGCGGGAGCCTGAACGTCATCTCTGCCACTCTGGCTGCTTACAAGGAGAACCACATGATGCAATTTGATGCCAGCTTTACATCCGAGGCAGACAGTGGTGGTGCTAGCGGCACCAATCTGTGGAAACTTGTCGCGTTTCCTGCGCAGAACGGCGATGGCACGGGGAACACGGGTCCTGAAACGCCAGTTCCCCTTTCAAACGGTACCCATTTAAAGTTTTTAAAAATTGTGTATTGAAAAGTCTGGTTTTCATATCATGGTTATTATTGCTGATAGTATTGATGAAAAGTCCCAGATGCAGCACTGACATATGGTCAAGTTTTATCGGGGACTTTCCCAACTGAAGCAAACGGGGACGGCGACACGCAGACAGTCGACAAAGTTCAACTTTGCCAACTGTCTGTACCAGATCGTGAGAGCAGGCCCATTGAAATAACATGTGCTGGCTTGCCATGCATTTGAGGATGTTCCTTTTACCCGAGAGCCTTTAAATTTGACCCATTCTATCTTTTTGACCAAGAATTATAAGCATAAAATGTCACGTAAAAGCTGTCAATCTGAAGTTCCTAAAAACTACCCCAAAAAATTGTGACTATTCGAACTCCATTTTGTTTTCATTTTCAGCTGAATGACATCATGAAACAAGTGTGTCCCAACAGTCTACGTCTTGCTCTCTTGTGTGCTATCTGTTCGTTAAAATTATATGGAAAGCAGGCTTTAGATGTGTAACAAAGAAATCCGCAACAAAAATCTGAGTTTCAATGTTCACATAAAACTTCCCCAGAATAGCAGTCAAAGTCAAAGAACTGGGGGAAAAAAAAAATTCAAGGATGAAAAATGGAAGTCATCGGATCAGGTATATGAAAACAGAAAGATGATCCTCTTCACTTACGCATTATCTCGAAATAGGGTTTGGGCTTATTTTTCGGTATGTCAGTGTATATATCATGACAGGTGCATTGCTAGATTGACTGACTGTATTGTACGTTACCTTCTCTTTCCACACAGCCCAGCTGAACACTCGGTTTCCGGGGTCGGGAGGCTCTCTGATGTTAAATGGGTTGACGGCCACCATTTCACTTGTCAGTGATCCATGCGGGACCTATCGGTACCTGTGCGCAAAGCTGAGTCGGAAGGGTGCATCTAACCCCGCGTTTGGAATAAGTCCCGACTCTGTATTTGCGTGCTCCCAAGAACTGACCTGCCAAAGTAAGCGGAACATGTTGTCTGCTCCTTTCACAGCAGATGGGGGGGGGGGGGGGGGGGGGGGTGATGTTCCTGTTTGACATTGACATTGGTAGGAGCCGAACCTGGGACCTTCACATTACGGTACAGTGACGGGATGAATAATTTTGTGATGCAAGTTGGATTCATGTGTGATGTTATACAAAATAACCCAGGGGTGAGATTTGTCAGGATTTTTCCTGATTTCAGGATTTTTTGTCGGGATTTTAGAATTTTGAATGAATCTCTTTTGCGATGTGGAATTCCTGAGGTGTTGTCCTGAAGGTGTTTTTTACCTGTAAAAGTGGATATAGACCAATGAAAACGGATGTTTTAAGGGGGTGCCTTTAGTCAAATACTAACTAGATGTTGATCTGGGGTCCTTGTGGATTGTTTGTGAATTTTTCGTGGATTCCGTGGATTTTTCATTTTTGGCCAATCTCATCCCTGATAATCGACTGGGCTACGCCTCGTTGAATGGAACAGTCAATTTTTCACATCATGAAAATATTCCTTCCATTGCAGGAATAAAAAAAAGCACATTCATTGTACATGTTTTATACGACACCTAAATAGATGCTTTTCATTTGAAAAAAGCATCATATAAAAAACAACTTACCTTTAATTTCTGTGATCGATATTGAGGCGTGTGTGCAGTAGAATGAAACGAATGGAACCAAAGTGCACGGTAAATGGAACCAAATTGCATGATGTTTGACGTAAATAATACGGTGGAATATCTGTCCGTGAAATTTGGCAAATGACAAGGATCTGTTTAGGTGTTGTATGAATTTGGATATTCCATCGGGTGTCCTTTTCTTGACTCGCATAGTATATCAGTTGTTTTAAACCCATGTACTCCGGGTGTGGATTATTTTGTTTGTCAGTTAGACCTACAGTGTACTCCAGTTGCATTACATTGAAGGGTGCATTGGCTTACCAGACAAGGTTCCAGATGGAGCGAGTTAGAGGGTGTCGTGCAGATCAGCAGGGGATTACTCACTTTCCTTATGAGGGCATCACTATTGTTTTTTTATTGGAGTGCCTATCGGCTCATTCTTGAAATAATGTGGCAGCTATTGGAGGGCCATGTAATAAGGGATCATTTCATATTGTCTGAAAGTGTATCAGTTGCGGTACCAGTAATAATGCCCAGCCGGCTGATATAATGAGCTCATTCTGTATGTGCAGGTCAGTGCACGTAGGCAGTTTCTTTACAGTAATATTCATGAGGAGTGTGTGGTCCACTGGCAATTGCGGATAAATCCGTCCGCTCTATGGTTAATCATTCTGTGTGGACAATGAGGTAAGCAGTGCGGCGCCGTAAAGAAAAACAGTGGTGCCGCAATCAATACAGCACGTGAACAATATGAAATGCTCCCTAAATAAACATAGACCATTTTCTGTAGGCAAATATCTCGGTGCTTTGGAGGATTTAGCAGAGCAGGTGTTTTGAAATAGATCCCTTCTTTTCACTAATCGGCAACGAAAATAACCTACGTTGGATATTTACAATAATCTCTTTTCCCAAATCAGATGTGAGATTTACCAGCGTCGCAGTCTCGCCGTCGGGCGGATCATCTCCCAATGGCCTGCCGCTGTTTGAGGGCGTCGGTGCTCAGGACATCTATTTTGATGTCGTGCTAGAGTCGGACGCGACGGCCGGGAGCGTGCCCAGTGGGACAAGCCACTGGCAATTCACGGTGTTGCCCGGGAGTGTCCCGGCTGATCTGACTGATGCCCAGAGGGATGCCATGCTCACAGCTGGTACTGATCTCACTTTCACAAGGGTTATGGTACGTTGTCTGCTTTAGTGCACTCTGTAGAATGGAAAAGGGGTGGGGTGGAGATGGGGTGTGGGGGAGGGGGGTAGGGGTGTGCATGTACCTGTAGTTAAAGAACCGGATACCCCATTGAAAAAAATATGGGTACCTGGGTACCTGTTAAAGAAACCCAACCCAAAACTTCCAATCCCAGAAGTTGTAATAATGTCTTTCTCTGAGATTCATTTACTCTGCGATAATAATGTAAAGTTGTACGGGTACTCGATTCCAAAATCTGGAACCAGTTCCTGACATGAACAGTTGGGTACTCGGGTACCCAGTTCTACCCCTAGGGGGAGATAGGGTGTGGGGGGAGATAGGGTGTGGGGGGAGATAGGGTGTGGGGGGAGATAGGGTGTGGGGGGAGATAGGGTGTGGGGGGAGATAGGGTGTGGGGGGAGATAGGGTGTGGGGGGAGATAGGGTGTACGTGGGAGGGAGATAGGGTGTACGTGGGAGGGAGATAGGGTGTACGTGGGAGGGAGATAGGGTGTACGTGGGAGGGAGATAGGGTGTACGTGGGAGGGAGATAGGGTGTACGTGGGAGGGAGATAGGGTGTACGTGGGAGGGAGATAGGGTGTACGTGGGAGGGAGATAGGGTGTGGGAGGGAGATAGGGTGTGGGGGTAGAATCTTTACAAGTGAATTGTTACAAGTTTACTGGCAAAATCGTGTAAGGTGGACTGCTTTTGACTTGCGCACGTGCACAATGACATTTTATCACGAATGACCCGTGTGACCCAATACACCCGGTTGAACGCGCAAGGTGGTCGCACAACGCACATGTTTTAAATTCAATCAGAATGGGCATTCGCGTAGCATGGCTTGACATTTTGTTAGCAATTTTGTCCCGAATAACCTTTGACCTTTGAGATACCGAACAGGCTCATTTCATGGAGTTGCTAAGCCGTGCTTGGAAAATTTTCAAAAAACAGGTTACAGCCAAAGTTTCATATGAAGTAAAATGCTAGTGATTGGTTCTCGTGCTGAATTTAGCCGAGCAGGAAACATCTGCTTAGCAATATTTTGCAAGAAGAAACTCCCTGTAAAAGGTCCAGCTCATTTTCATAGCCATTTATTAAAGAAGTCATTTCACAGTCAGACGTCCCTTATAGGCTGTCACCTGTTTTGGGCTTTGAATTTTAGTAAGGTGAATCGTATTTGAGTTTGGTTTCCCCCTTCCTAAAAAGCAGTAACCATGCTTGCATTGTTGGTCACATGACTAGAGAGTGCATTTTTCTAGAGCTATACAATGCAACCCAACATTTGTGACGTTTAGGGTCAGTCGTGGAGGGCAACACAACTATTTTCTTTTTTTCAGCCTAATTAATGTCGTGGTGGAGTCAGTGGTTGGTGGCGTGTTAGATTTATCTGAGACCCCAATGAATGATATTTAAACTGTTTGGTTTCCCATACGAAGGCCACATTGGATCTGACTAACCAACTCTGTGCATCGCTCAATACCGTGTCCGTCGAAATAATGAGCAGCAGCACCGACACTCTAGGATTCCAAATAGATTCGCCGTCTGCCCAGAACATTGGGTTCTTCACTCCTACGTGCCAAGGTAAAGTTTAACAGCCATTGTCTTTGATTTGATTCAGTATTATTGAGTTTTAATTTATCTTTTTGATATGCATTATGGAGTACAGCTGTGCGTCAAGTCTGGCTGATGTAATGGGGAAAAGCAAAATACTTGATAAACGAGCTCAAGTTTTAAACGTTGCTTGACCCCTCGTCTCCATCCCAGACTTTATCCTGGGCTTCAGCATACTTTTGTAATGTCTTAACGATCTAAGATACACGTCTGGACTGGACCAAGTTCAGACTCGCCAAGGCCAGGCATGATTCCTAGACTATTCTGATAAGGACAAAAGTATGTTGGTATCTAGCATCCAGTCTGTTTGAGCTAGTGCTCCAGTCAAGTCCGGAGTTGAGCTCTTTGTCAAAGTTTTGGACTTATAATGAACTCAAGTCCACTTCTTGACCAGACTCGGATCCAGATTCAACTTCAACATTGGACCAATGTCATGTAAAAATAATCACTGAGAATTGTGCTCCCTTTTTTGGAAACGCAATCACCCACTAATTTTGTGATGCATCACAGGTGTGGAGATCAGGGCCCTTGTCATCAACGATGGCGTCACCAACTTCGCCCTAAAGGAAGGGATGCAGGACCACACTATGATCTTCTCCGTGGGTGTGACGACCAATCCCGATGCAGGCAGCTTGCGCGGCGAAAACCTCTGGAAGATGTTGGTCTACTTGTCCCCGGACACATCCAATAGCCGTCTGGTTTCTGCAGATGCGATGACGGGAAACTGGGAGAGCCAGGGTATGTCTTGATCAAGAGTGTATCTGTTTATAACCAACACGTTAGGACACTGGAAGTAGAGAAAGTATGCCCGCGTTACTCTGGAAATAGCCAGCCGGCTAATCATATTGAATAGATTTGCACAACTTCTTGCTTCTTTGATGTTGCTAAGGCCTGAATTCCATTTAGGGCCGGTCTGCATACCGTCTCCCAGTATCAGACCGGTTTAAGCCGCGGACGGTATTATACCCCTCCCCGGACGGTACAAGTCCACCTGCTCGTCGGCATTTCAAAGCCATCTTAATGAATAGACTTGCTGTTGAGCTTGGCTAGCCTGCTGCCTGATGGCCCTGCAGAGTGTTTACAATGGGGAGTTTATTGACTGATGACTGACTGAGTATACATGTATGTGTAGTGATTACCGAAGTGTAAATACTGGGTGGTCAGATCTGTCCAGTGGCAAACTCTTTGAAACTGAGCAAACGTTTAGGGCCTTTAAAGGAAGATTATTATCGGATCAAAGTCACCCCATTGTCTGCATTTAAAAGGAGTTCACCAGCCCAGGAATTTGACACAATGGACTCTTAAACAGGGCCAGCTTTCCAGTAGAGGCTTGGACGGTATCCAACCCGGTTTGTGAGGATTAAAATGAACCGGTTTGCGTACCGGGAGACGGTATACGTACCGGCCCTATTTGGACTTGGGGCCCAAGATGTGACTTGGGTGCTATTTTAAATTCTACTTTATTTTCTTGCATATGTTTCAGACTTAATTGCTGGAGAGGCAACGACATTCAGCGATGTCGAAGTATCTCTTGACTTGAACACAAAGTGCACCAACATGCAGTTCCTGTGCGTTGAACTCAGGAGGGCGGACGGTAAAGAGTTTCGTCTGGACGAAATGCTGAACACGTTGCAGACATGTAAACTGGTCCCTCAATGCAAAGGTAGGCCATGCTCTGTGTAATATATTCTGTACTGTCAAAGTAGTTGTTTTAATTAGAGGTTAGGAAACCTTGACCAGATTACTAATCGACCCGTAGCCGCAGAATCAGTCAAAGGCAGCATATGAAACTATGGTCAATCAGATAGATAATTCTATAAAACTATAGTTCAACATGAATTTTACAAAATGTGAAAAAAAGAAAAAAAGAAGGGCGTTGCTACATAACAGATTAATGGGAAACTTTTGAGACGTTGGTGGCAGCAGACATACCGGTCCTTTCCCATTGTTCTTACCAGTCTGGCGCATGCTTAGAACGATGTGCGCATGCTCAGGACGAGCAAAAAAGATTGGCGTGTCTGCTGCTACCAGTGTCTCAAAAGGTTTCCCAATAGACCCTTCATCCCTCCAAAAAACATTCAAAGTTTCACTTTTTACTTGCAGTAACGTGGCTGATAATTATATAAAATGTAGTGAATTTTAGCCACATAAATGGTACACATTGCTTGGAAGACGCCGAATATAATGCTAAAAGTCACTCTAGGTAAAGGGCTAGAGGAGGCAGGGTTGGCCACAATTTGGGTTGCCAGCCCTACCACCCTTACGGTTTTCCTGGCTCCAGATCTAAATAGAGGACAACTCTCCAATAGATACTAAAGAAATGTTGAGACGTATGGACCCCAGGCGGGGGGGGGGTAACTTCCACCATTGGTGAGACCAACTCACCTCCCCCCGCCCCCCTTTGTTGTGAATTGTGGACGCCTTATGCTTTAATATCGGCATGTAATTTTGATTTTTCGACGTAACAGGTGTTGAGGTTGCTAGCATAGCAGTGGCCCTTGCCAGCGGAGACTCCCTCGTCGAGGGTGTGGCTGCCAACACACCTGTCGTGGAAGTGTCATTGGAATTTGCAGACACTAGTGCCAGTGTCACTGGCACGAATGTCTGGAACGTGACCATTTACGGCAGTGACAATGGCGAAGGAACTGGCGACCGTATTGAAGAGCAGAAGTCTGTCACGAGTGGTGATTCCGTCGCTGGAGAAACCCGCCAGTTGGACGGGATTACCTGGAATGTTGACATGTCTGGCATGCTGTGCGTGGAGGTGACGTACATCTGTGTGGTGGTAAAGTTGGTTGCCGACGCGCCTTTTTCCCTTTTGCCTACATCGTATCAGAGATGTTCACCGGTGCCCTGCCAGGGTAAATATACAGATTATTGTTGCTTTAACCTCTTGAATAAGGATGACGGCCCTGGTTGGTGTTTAAAAAGAAGAAAGAAAAAAAAGACCACCTGGCTGGTTGTCATCTATACGCGCATTGTTTCCCTGTTGTTTGCGTTACACCTGGCTGCACAATAAAAGCTGGCCAGAAGAGATTAAAGACTCTAGTTTCTTTTGCTGCTTCAAATTATTCACAAGATTTGATCAGTATTCTTTCCATGGTCAATCTCCCTCACCAAATGTTGGCGTTCAGACAGCGTCTGTATTTGATCTACCATTGCTGAAAGGGCCTATTCGCTTCATTGTTTTACTTTACAGGAATCGTCATAACATCTGAGGATTTCACATTTAGCGTCCCAGCCGAGATATTTGAAGCCAAGAACTCGAATACGCAAGTTCTGACCATTGACACAATTACTGTCCAAGCCGAAGGAAACGGGGCAGAAATCCCAGGT
Organism: Hippasteria phrygiana; assembly: GCA_037893225.1. Classification (NCBI taxonomy): domain Eukaryota; kingdom Metazoa; phylum Echinodermata; class Asteroidea; order Valvatida; family Goniasteridae; genus Hippasteria; species Hippasteria phrygiana. The sequence goes on along the minus strand of JAZGUH010000110.1, from coordinate 2,058,352 downwards.
ATTTTTCATGCCACTTATTAAAAAATACTTGTAAAGTAAAACATGACAACATTTTTAGTATTGCACTATGTTGCAAATCGCCCCAATTAGTTTCATCAGGGGGTGAGATTTGTCAGGATTTTTTCTGATTTCAGAATAAAGAAATTTTTAATAAAGAATCTCTTTTGCAATTTGGAATTCCTGAGGTGTTGTCCTAAAGGTGTTTTTTACCTATAAAAGTGGATATAGACCAATAAAATTTGATATTTTAAGGAGGTGCCTTTAGGCAAATACAAACTATTTGTTGATCCAGGGTCCTCGTGGATTTTTTGTGGATTTTTCATTTTTGGCCAATTTCATAATTAAATCAAAATCTTGTCTAAAACTCTATTTCCTGTTTTTATAGTAATTTTATGATATATCAAGATTTTGAAAAACTTTTCTAATAAAAGAAAAAAAACACTTTTATTGATTCTTGATATTAGTGGGTAATACGGCAAGGATATGGGAGGTGTCCCTTTTCCTCAACTCTGCCGCCGATGGGACTGGGCAAACCTTTGACACCGATATGGGTGTGCTGTCCGATGCTGACCAGATGATGGGCATCCGAGGCGGGTCTCAGCTGACCTTCACCGATGACCTCCGGTTCCAGTTCAATCTGGACGTGATGTGTGGCCAGGCCCTCTATGCCTGCTTGGAGATTTCCGAAAGTGCGAAAGCTTCAACAAATTATGACATCACATTCCCGGCGACTCCAAAGTGCAAACTGATCAGCTGTGTAGGTGAGTTGAGTGACAATATCGGGCGTGGAGTTTCATGTTTGGAAATCTTATGGGGCACTCTTGATTTAATAAAGAACCCTGATAGCCAACTTGGTTCTGCACCATAAGTAATATACTCGTGGGTCGGGGAGAAATAAGTGTGTGGTAGTACCTTCCTGAAGACACAAGTACCAGGTGTCCAAGTGAGATTTGAACCCACACTTTTGAAGATTCTGCTTTAAGACAATGAATCAGATTTCCCTAAATATACCCATTACATCAGATTGCTTTCTCTGGGAACACTGTGTATTCCTGTTGGCACTGGGTATTCCCAAGGAATGTACCTTGTTCCCAGCGCATTCCCAACATGAACATTAAGCTATTCCGGAGTCAGTGTGCAGGCATATTGACCAACATTCCCATATAGGATCACCTGGTGTTCCTAGGCTGTTCCCATTGGGAATGATGCCCGTTCCCAGTGGGAATGATGCCCGTTCCCATTGGGAATGATGCGCGTTCCCATTAGGAACGATGCGCGTTCCCAGTGGGAACAATGACCATTCCCAGTGGGAACGATGCCCGTTCCAAGTGGGAACGATGCCCGTTCCCAGTGGGAACGATGCCCGTTCCCAGTGGGAACGATGCCCGTTCCCAGTGGGAATGATGCCCGTTCCCAGTGGGAACGATGCCCGTTCCCAGTGGGAACAATGCCCGTTCCCAGTGGGAATGTTGCCCATTCCTGATTAGAGTCGTTGATGTTCCTAGATGCTAACCATCAACTTTGAGGCCACAGATATCATACTTAAATCGCTACATCGTCCGGAAAGAAAGGGATTTTATACCCGTGTCTTGGTTTTTCTGTACCGTAGGTATTGTGTTTTCATCGGCTTACCTGACCCACCCTGCTGATACCCTTATTATCGAAAATGAGCCAGCCCATCCTGTGCGTGTTACCTTCCAAGCCGAGACAGCTCCCGTCTCCGCCACCCTCGGGCAAGGGTCCAACTTCTGGCGCCTGAGCGTCTTTGCCAACACGGAGTCGGATGGCAGCGGCCCCCAGCGCTACGGTGAAGCCTTGGCCACATTGAGCCAAGTACAGCAGAACACACTGCTGCATGCATCAGACATCATTGAATTTGCTAATGTGGATGCCAGCCTGGACTTGGACGGCTTTGTATGCCCGTCTGACATGGTGTACCTGTGTGCCGAGCTGCAACGCAATTCCATGTCCAGGACCCCGTTTACCATACAGGGTACGCCGAGCCCTCTGGTAGCCTGTGAGCAAGTTGAATGCCAAGGTGGGTTGTAAAATCTGTGGATTTTATTTATTACATTTCTTTACCCAGGGTGTGCCCAAACAGTTTAAAACTGGTTTCCATTGGGGCCCTGCATATTATTAGTTAAAACCTAATATTTACACATTCATACAAAATATTTAAACAAATACAATAATGTTTACACAAATAAATCTATTTTCGGTTAACTTTTCAACTCTCTAGTAGAAGCCTATTGCTAATTTTCGGGATGGGCGAAAAACCCGCGTAAAAAACCTTTTAGGGTTAAAAACAAGGGGAAATTTTCATCCGGCTCCATAGTATTTTGGCAACCAGGTTTATAACTCCGCAGATCAGCGTAAATGACAGAAATATCACTGATAGATGGCTTTACGTAGCTCTGATTTAAATGTACTTAAGGAGTTTATGGTTCTCATTTGTTCAGGCAGATTATTCCATATACTGGCACCACTCATCACAGCGAAACTTGTCACGTAGCATTCCTTTTTGGCGAAAGGAACTTTAAGTGCCATTTGGGTCGATTGTCGTGTTTCACGAATCACTGTAAGTGGTGTGAACAGATTTGTCATGTACAAAGGAGGCATTTTGTTAAGGCTTTTGAAAACAAGGATAGCCTTTTTGGACTGAACTCTTTCATTAAAAGGAATCCAATTTAGTCTGGCAAACATATCAGCTGAGGGGGTGAGGGAGGTACATTTAAGGATTATCCGTGCGGCTCTTTTTAGAATTTGTTGAGGGTATTGTCGTAAGATATGTACCTTCCTCCCCACACCGTACAGCAATACTCTAAAGATGACATAACTAAACTTACAAAAAGTGTGTGCAGGCTGCTTTGGGGAACGTAATCACAAATTCTGTTTAACACACCCAATTTAGTCGAAACAGTCTTCCTTACGTATTCAACATGTGTACCCAAACTCAATAAGGGAATAATTATGTGCTGGGCCGGTTTTAAACAGAGCAATTTTCTGTTTCTTAAAAAGTACCTCCTTTAGTTTTTTCCATAGCATAGATGAATTGCTTTTATTTTCTTCTATGGCTGATGTATAGTATTCACTCTTCTTAGTGCGGATTTTATTAGTTACATTGTTCCGCAGCTTTTTGTAAGAGTCCCAATCGATCTGTGAGCCCGAGCGTTTTGCGATTTTGTGTGCACCATTCCCGCTGTCTCATAAGTTTAAGAATTTCGCAATCGAACCAAGGTAAAGAGGCACCCCGAATACGTTTAGTATATATACTCTACCACTCACCCCTTTTACCTATTTATCCGCCTGTAACGTCTATTCATTATAATCCCTACTAGCCTTGGAGCCTCTAAAAACCCTTCATGCTGTAATATAGTTGAGTAGTGTGGACCCTTCAAAACACTCCAACTGGATTTGTGGTGAAAGAGGGAATACTGTAGGGATCTTGACAGTAGAATTTATTTGCCAGTGAAGTTTTATTTTGCTTTTGATTACATCCATACACACATACTCCACCCAGCACAGTATAGTTAACACTTCAAAACACTACACACACAGCGCAAAGTTAATGCTTTAAATCCCATTATATGATAATATGTGGAGGGTTTTGAAGTGCCACACATATTATAGAGAACTTTGTTCCCAGAGTAGGAGGGTTTTTTAAATTAAAGGGTCGGCACTGCATAATTTTATTTTTTATAATTGAAGGAAAAAGTTAATACTTTTTTTTTTAATCAGTGTGCATTAAAGTAGAAAGTTTCATAACCTTGATAATTTTCATTGATAATCATAAGGAGTACACTGGCAAAATAAATCAACTAGATGAGGTGAGGGTAAATTGAGATATTGTTTTCAAAATGGAGATGGATGGAAATTGTGGATGACGGTTTAAATGAGGATTCCCCGGCTACAATCCAGTTGGTGTTGAAAAAAAAAAAAAACACTCAAACACTATCACCACAGCTGTAATCTGCTACTTCTCTTTTCAATGTTTTTTAAATTTTTATTGTAGGTGTTTTGATAACCAGCATCGATATTGACGGAGCACCACCAAATGTGTTCGAGAATGAAGCCAATCCGATGACACTGGATGTTACCGTGGGTCTTGGGGGAGCCGATGCCTCTGGAACCAACCTGTGGAGAATGAACGCTTCCCTGGTCTACAACGGGGTGAGTTTGTAGGGGGGGGGGGGGGGGGGGGGGGCTCTCACTGACATTGGGCTAACTTTTTTTCTTAGCTTAGCTCACTGGGCTAGCTAACTGCAGATTTTACAAGCCCGTTTGGAGTCTTACTAGCCCGTATATATGGGGTTTAATCATTTTTGTTATTAATTTGGCACACCAGTCATAAAGTTGATACAGTGGACGTCGCTATAACGAACATCGCGGGATCCACAGATTTTAAATATATCCTTTCTTTTAAATAGCGCCCTCTTGCATCGTATTTGAGGTGCGCTCTCTTTCGATTGTAACTGAACATGTGCCGGCCATTGAATTATGTAATTACATGTTCATATTTTCTAAGCTTACCAAATTCTAAAGCAACAGTTTGCTTTTCCCTTCTATTCCTTGGGGAAATAATATAGCCGCCTGTCACTCTTCAACATGAAGCTGCAGCCGTTTGGGAATAACAAACAGCCCAAATACCCGGTACATTTAAGAAATCTGTTGCCTTATTTTTTTAACAACGGTAAGTTTTGTACACAAATTTTGGGAGCCAAGGATGGTGTTCGGTATAGCGGTCCGTTACAGTGGCGTTTCACTGTATTTCAGAAAATACAATGCCTCTGGTAAATGACTGAGAAGGCATTATGTACTGTGCAGATAAACTGTTATCCCGCCAGAAAAACACAAATGAAGCCACACAAAGACTCAGTTTATTGTGATGCTGTATTTTTTATTAAATACCTAAAGCCTTTAATTGTGATCTAAATTTCAACAAGTAAGTTACTGAAGCAAGTTTGGGTAACGCGGAGAGATTTTTACTAGAATTTGTATGCCAGGCTAGTATTATTTTGGGAAAGATTTTACTTTAATACCCCCCACCAAAATCGGTCAAGAACAGCAAAATCTTGCAAAATAACCAACCTTCCTTGATAACAACTGTCTAAACATGTGGCACAACCTGTTATTTCAAGATTTATGTCAGCAAAATCTGTAAAAAATGAGGAAGAAATCAACATGTATGTGAACACTTTGAGTGACTTTACATGGTGCCAAGAACTTCTAACACAGAAAACACAAACTTTCTTCCCCTATGGGCTCCGTGCGCCAACAAAAGAGGGCGCTGTCCACATAGCAACCGCACTTCCGTGGGGAGTACGTCACTGGTATCCGCACCGCGCTCCTCGTTCATTTGATACTCGTATACCAGTGGGATTGCTTTGTCTGTTTGCTGACTCTCGATAATTGAGTTTTCAATAAGAATATCACAGCGGGAACCAGACACTTAAATTGAAGTCAGGTAAGATGGCGTCGATATTGACCCCCCAACTCGCCTTTTCTTTCCGCTGAGGGGGTAGTTGTGCACGGAGCTCATATTGCACTAAAATGTCCAAACAAATTCTCAAAATGAAAGGTTGTACCAAGTGTTTATACAACTATGAACACAAATGGATGGTTATTTTCCAAGATTTGCTGTTCCTTACCGATTTTGGTGGGGGGTATTAAAGTAAAAATCTTTCCCTATTTTGAGGCCTGGGCTCTTCCAGAGGAAAGGTGCCTGGTTGACTCGCAAGTGTAAATATTGCCACCTTTCCAAAGGAATCTGTTGGGATTATTTAGACGGTTTGTCGTTTATATTTTAGATGGTATTAGATGTCGTGGATGTGGACCTGGGCGACCAGGCCAATGCGGCCGTTGTAGCCGGTCAGTCTATCACATTCAGTGACCTGCCACTGCCGTTTGACCTGACGGACATCGTCTGCCCCGGGATTGGTTCCGTCATGCTGTGCGTGGAGCTGTCCAGGGGAGGAAGCACCGACGCCAATTTCACCGTGTCGGGAGTGACCAGAAAGTGCAACGACCTTCCCTGCTTAGGTCAGATTTCTTTTTTTTTATTTATTTATTTATTTAAACTATTGTAGGGCTCACTTTTTCAATCTACCTTTAGATGCACTTTTTTTGACTGGCGCCTTTGAATAGTAATCAGAATCTTTGCACCACAGTGCTTTTTGTTTATAATCGACCATTATTACTCTTTTAAAATTTCAAAATAAAACAAGAAGAGACAAGACTGTAAAGTGAAGTGTATGTACTGTCCGATAAATTGTTCATAATTGAGTAAATCATCTCTGGGTATTTGATTATATATTGTGCAAGATGACGTAAATTTGCAGTGCTACCCCAAAATGTATTATGTGCGTTTGAAAATATCCAATTGGATTTCATGCGTTATCAGGGAATAATTTATTGTAAAATGGAAAGTCATGGAATGTTTTTATTTTAACAAGAAGTCGTGGAAAATTGATATTTTAAGAAAAGAACATTGAAAAGTCATAATCTCACACGACCAATACACATGGTCAGCGAATTTTAAAGATGTAAACAAAAAATGCTTTAAAATTGGTCTGGTAAAACCCTAATTATTTTCTTGGAAAATCATGGAAAAGTCTTGGAATTTAAGATTTCTTCTAGAACCCTGTTTCAGTATGCAAATATGAACATAGTTTGACAGTGGACAATTGAAATGACATCCCCTCGGTCTTGGAAGTTGGCAAAATTGTTCCGGAGGGAAGTAGTTTGTCAGCTTCCAACTGAGGTGAGATCTAATATCGAATGTATAACCCAAGTAGAGTATTTGTTTTACTATATCTTAACACATTCAGTTAGATTATATGTTGGTGAAAATTACATCCAGTCGGCATCGATTAGTTACCAGTGCTTGTACTGGGCATGCTTGTGAGTCGTGACCCACAATGTTTGCATGTGCAAAGCTTGACGTGTGTGGCCTTGTGTGAGTTTCGTAAAATGCATGTGCAATCAGCTGTGGCATTACTTTGTGCACACGCTTTTGCCTCATTTAACTACCCAATGTGCACAGCACAAATATCGACTGAATTGACAGTTCAAAATTCAGTTCTCGCTCATGAATATGCATGAGGTATAGTATTGTCATTTTGTATTCTTTCTTTTCCATTCCCATCATACCTCAGGTGTCGTGATTGTCCAGAGTGCCGTCAGTGCGTCGACGGGCTCCCTCTTGGAGGGCAGAGGCAGCAATGCCATCACCCTTGATGTGTCCTACTCATCTAAGCTCAACGGTGCTAGTATCGATGGGACCAACTTGTGGGCTATCACTGTTTTTGGCAATAGCCGGAGCGATGGCTTGGGTAAGTTAAACGGGACTGAAAGTTGACCTGGCGTCAAAAAATCAGAATATGGTCAGTCTCATGCTGACAAAAACAGGGGCAATATCAATTCACAGCTTCAGAATTCAAATATTAAACTTATCATGGATTTTCCAATTCAGCGTTTCATAAATAGACTTTCCTGGACCCCTCGCTCACTTCTCTTTTTGCAGGACCCCCCATTTCTAAAACAACTGGTACCCTGCAGGGCAATGACGCCAGCTTTCCCTTACCCAAGGGCGACAGGGTGGAATTCAACGACATCGCAGCAACGCTGGACCTGATGAGTCCTAATTACCGGGTCTGTGAGGAAGTTCGCTGGGTGTGTGCTGAACTGACTAAAGGCGATAATCCGAGCAAGAACTTTTCACTGTCTGACAATAGACATGCAAGCATAGCATGCACAAGCCTTGACTGCACAGGTAAGGCACAGGTGTTTTCTTTGATTAAAAACCCTTTCAATACAATTGTCTTTGAAACTCCACATGTTACTGTATTATGATGTGTACCATTGTCGAGTTTACTTGACAAGGAAACTGCACAAAAAACACCCAGACAGATGAATTCAGTTCAATTCAACAGAAGCAGTTTTTGCATTTTCTTCTGTCCATACTTGATCCGGACATCAACGGAAAATTTCACATTTATCTAATGGGTTTGAAATTCCATGCATATTGGACCATTTTGCAGAAAATTGTGTCTGAAATATATTCCATGAACGTTTCATGTGCTCATGTGACATAAAGGTTCCCCGTCAAAAACTGTTCAATCCACTATTGACAGTGAAATGTCTTTACGGAAGATATTACCTTTTAAGCTTTTATACAACACCTGAATAAATCCCAGCCATCCGATTGGTGGATCGTCGATCACGTGCATTGAATTATTCGTCCCATCGCACGACGCGAACCCGCACCACCCAAAAAAGTTCTATCACATGGTTCTATCAAACGGTGACGCGTTTGATAGAACTTCCCCGCCACCACAACATGGCTGTCATTAGACTGGTTCCCGGTCCCTCCGTTGTCATTCGGACTTCAAATGTATATTATATACATATGGGGACCGGGAACCAGTCTAGGCTGTCATTCACACCAAATGGCAGACGTGTTTCCGAACCGCGGTTTGTTTTCTTAAATATTGGAACTCGTTGGCGATGCTGACGCTGCTAACACAAAGAGACAAATGAAATATGCAGTCAAATGATTAGAGGAATTTGCAAGACACGCAGGAACAACAATTAAAGCTTTAACTGATTCGGAACTGGACCACTTTTTGTCACGGTTTTATGCGGGACTGAGAAGGTAAACGGATTTATTCAGGCGTTGTATAAAACAAATAATGAATGTTTCACATTCGTGCAATGGTAAGAATAATTTCATGAGGTGACAAATGGAATGTCCCATTCCACTCGGCCTTCGCCTCGTGGAATGGAACATTCAATCTGTCACCTCATGAAATTATTCTTACCATCGCACTCATAAACATTCATTATTTGTATATTATACAACGCCTGGTTTTATGCGGGACTGAGAAGGTAAACGGCACGTTGTAACGTTACACCCAGAAATCCTTGCATGCAATCTGTCAGATTTATTCAGGCGTTGTATAAAACAAATAATGAATTTCACATTCGTGCAATGGTAAGAATAATTTCATTCGGTGACAGATGGAATGTCCCATTTCACTCGGCTTCGCCTCGTGCAATGGAACATTCAATCTATCACTTCATGAAATTATTCTTACTATTGCACTCGTAAACCTTCATTATTTGTATATCAACATATGGCATTCATTTTTATATCATACAAAGGAGTCAGTTTCAACGAACAAGATGTATACACATTTTCCTTTTCAGTCAACTCTTGATAGAGAAATATAGCCATTTATACAATGCCTGAATAAATCCCCGCCATCTCATTGGTGGATCGTCGATCACCTGCATTGAATTATTCGTCCTATCGCACGATGCGAACCCGCACCGTAAAAATAGTTCTATCACATGGTTCTATCAAACAGTACACATTTGATAGAACTTCCCTAATTTAACGGTCACTATTGGTGGTGCTACAACACAGCTGTCATTCACACAAAATGGCGGATGATGTTCCCGAACCGCCATGACTGCGGTTTGTTTTCCTTGGTCTATGGTTCTCCTAACAGACGATGAAATATAGGAACACAGGTCATGCCTGACGCTGCTAACACAAAGAAACAAATTAAATATGCAGTCAAACGAATAGATGAATTTGCAAGACACGCAGTAACAACAATTGAGCTTAAACTGATTCGGAACTGGACAACTTTTTGTCGTGGTCTTATGCGGGACTGAGCAGGGAAAACGGTACGTTCACAAAGAAATTCATTCATGCAATCCGACAAGGATTTATTCAGGCATTGTATAAAACAATGTTTCACATTCGTGCAGTGGTAAGAATAATTTCATTCGGTGACAGATGGAATGGAACTTTCCATCTGTCACCTCATGAAATTATTCTTACCATTGCACTCATAAACATTCATTATTGTATATTAACAAGGAGTGAGCAGTTTATGCTTGACTGAAAAAAGAACATCCGTGTGGGGGGGAAGAAAGGTTTTAAGTGAAAGTGATTTTGATCTTGATTTGAACTTGACAGGCGTGCAGATTTCAGACACGGTGCTCATTATCAGGAGCAGTGATTTGACAGAGGATTCCGGGAACCACATGGTCATGGTGACAAGTATAACCATGACGGGAGGGTCAGGCTCCTCCACGCTGCCCCAAAGTAATAATAACTTCAAGGTAGTGATCTTCGGAAACTCGATGGAAGATACCTCGGGGACGAAGGTTGCCCTAACCATGGTGGATTCAATAGGTTCTAATTATGTAGCGCAAGGTATGTAGATCAAGCAACTGCAATATTATGATGGGGTTTGTACGGCCACAAGAATAAAAGGTCCAACATTAGGCCAAAAAAAAACCCAAAACTTGTGTTGCCCTTAAATGTGATGCGATCAAGCAAAATCAGTCGGAACTCGGCAGTCCTTGTTTTGAGATATCGGCCAAAATATGTTTGTAGAGGAAAAATTTAAGTACTGTATCTTTAAACTTGATTTTCTCAATTTTTTTTTTTTAATGTGCCGGTGTTCAAATATTTGTAAATTTTTAACCAAAGGTCTTATTCACATGGGGTTTTCACTAATATGGAGCTTAAAGTATGCTGCAAATGAATATGTAAAAATCCCAAAATTAACCAGGACCTACTTCAGACTGATTTTGCTTGATCGCATCACAAATGGAAAAGTCGTTGGGTCAATTTTTGAACCATCCATGAAAACAATACATGTCGTGTAACTCGGAAGTCGGGAGGCAAAAACAGAGCTTATTTAAAAGTGAGATGGCGAAATAGACGATTGTGCCGTCGTAGCTGTATTTGAAAATAATGATTTAATAAAACTTTTTCATTTTGTGCGGGAAAAGGTAAGATTATGAAAATTTGGTTTATGACTTCTGACTAGCACCCAACCGAACAAAGATACTGACAATTTGGGAGTCCGCCAACATAGGGCAAGATAGCTCAGTTGGTAGAGTGCTGGTACGGTAACCCGGAGGTCGCAGGTTCGAATCCTGCTCCTGCCAGTTTCTTTGTTCACTTTGAAAATGTATTCAAATTTACCTAGTCAGTTTCCCTTGTGGATTGTTTGACAATTTTTTTTATGTTTAGAAACGGCTGTACGAGCTGAATATGTCACCCGTAAACTCCTTTTTATTTATTTGTTTATTTATTACATTTCTTTTAATACCCAGGGTGTGCCCAAACAGTTTAAAACTGGTTTCCATTGGGGGCCCTGCATACATTCTTAATTAAAAATTAATATTTACACACATACAAAAATATTTACAAAGATACAAGAATATTTACACAAATATACCGTTATATAAATATATGGTTTTCGGCTATCCAGTGTTTAAGAAGGATTTACGAGAAGGGCGAAAAACCCGCGAAACAAACCCATTTGGGGGAAGAAAACGAGGGGAAATTCACATCCGGCTCCACATTACTGTGGCAACCGAAGTTTATAACTCCGCAGATCAGCACAAATGACAGATATCACTATTGGATAGCTTAACTTCGATTTAAATGTACAGTAGGTTGGAACAACTGACCCCTCTGGTTATTCAGCAAATAGTAGCAACCAAAGATTTAAAAAAAAAAAAAAAAAATTTGTTTAGGCCTAATGCTGCCACTTCCGAAAAGTTAGTTCCATTGTGTGGCAGATGATGAATTTCAGATCGGGTTTTATAGATGGCTGATGTTTTCTCTCCTAAGATATTACCTTGTTATTGGGGATGGCAACACTCGATCTGACCGGCGTGTTCTGCAGCAACCTGAATTACCTCTGCGTCGAGGTTTACAGAGCCGACGACCCACTTCCACCATTCAACTTCAAGCTGGAAGGGGTACCCAACGAAAACAGTTTGATCGATTGTGTAGCAGTGACGTGTAAAGGTTGGTTCATCTACAGAAATCCATCAGTGGGCATTTCCAGGTTTTCGGTCCGGGGAAGGGGGAAAGATTGCCAAACAATTTCAAAAGGGGACCCCAATTTTTTTTTTTTGAACCTGAAATTTTTGAACAGGTAATCTCAACACTTGCTTCGCCTGGAAATCAATTTTGTATGTTTTTCGCAGGCAAATGAGTTAGGTGTCCGTGCACAGTTTTGGTATTCAAATGAGAGTACAGACATAGACATTTAGTGTGAAAAGGCCTAATGAGAGCACAGACATATAAATAACAACATTTGTCTATTGTGAAAAGGCCTAATGAGAGCACAGACATATAAATAACAACATTTGTCTATTGTGAAAAGGCCTAATGAGAGCACAGACATAGAAATAACAACATTTGTCTATTGTGAAAAGGCCTAATGAGAGCACAGACATAGAAATAACAACATTTGTCTATTGTGAAAAGGCCTAATGCGAGTACAGACATGGAAATAAGAAATTTGTCTAGTGTGAAAAGACCTAATGAGAGTACAATCGTAGAAATAACAAAAGTGCAATAGGGACAGATTTTCTCAAAGGTCAGTGTGTAGATGGAATTTGCGTCAGGGATGTTGTAAATTATAAGGGATTTTTGTTTTAATACTGTCAGATATTTAATTTTGTGTTGTCGGTTCAATCACAGGTAAGGTTCTCATTTCAGTGTATCCCCGTCTGTTTGGCACTATTCAAAGTATATGTGACCCGCTCTGCAAAAAGGGCACTTATGTTGATATATAGCTGGAAAGGCCATTTTATAAGCTTTCATATGGTATATGTATGAGGTCTGTAGCATTTTGCAATCACAAGATATTTGGAAATTTGCATGTTTGTTTTCAGGAATCTCTTGAAATGACTTAAGGAAAAACAAGCCATTTAAAAAAAAACAAAAAGCAAAGTAATAGATGAAAGCACTCGACAAAAACACATTCTTTTTCCAACTTTATTAACTGAAATCAAAGATTTTGGTTATGAAATAGAATAATATAGGTATAAAAGATGCAAAAAATTCCCTCCCTTCAAAATCACTTGTTTGAAGAATTTTTCACCCTCTTCACATTGAACGGCCCATAACTCGTAAAAGCATACAGCGACTTATGTGCCCTTTTTGCAGAGCGGGTCACATATGGGATGTGAAGGTCAAACTGGCTGAAGTATATGTGACCAAAAAGATGAAAGCTGCTATTTAAGGCGTATGACCCTGAAAAATACATTTTCAAGTCCTAGTCTTCACATGTAGCACATGATTGAACAATTATATTTCAGGAATACCAAATAGAGTGTACAATGTGGTGTGCTTTTATCTTACAAAAATACAGTTTTCATCCATCAGTAGTAGAAAATCCATTAAGTTTAAAATGTTCAGTCAAAAGTACAAGAGTTTTATATGAGATTGCAATTTGCATTTCTCTGGTAACAGGCGTGCGTGTGATAGGTGGAAGTGTGGAAACCTCTTCTGTTCTGCTCGAGGGAAAACCTGACCATCCCGTGGAAGTCACCGTGAACTTTGACACGGCTGATGACGGAGCAAGCGTCCGACCCGACGGCATGAATCTCTTCAAGTTGGTGGTATGTCCAAAAGATAGATGCTGATTCTCGCCGATTATCCTTGGTCATTTGTTTAGATTTGAATTTTTGTTAGTCCCAGTGAGCTTTTTGGAAAGTATAGTGGTTGTTTGGCATAGTGAATAATGGAATGCAACCATTCGAGAATAGAAGTGCTTAACACCATGGAAAGGGCAAACATCTCCAAGTTAGTTTTAGTTGTTGCCAGAAAATCATCTATTAACATCTTGAATACAGACGACGGCCATAGCCGTGGTTTGAAAAAGACCACCTGGCTGGTTGATGTCTATAGACGCATTCCTGCACGTACTCAGTCCACTCATGTTTCAACTGTTATTCTTGAATGGGAGTGTAATGAATCCATGAAGCTTTTCAAACAAAGCTTTCATTCATCCGAAAGGGGGGCTCCAAGTGTGATGAGTAGGACCTCTCTATTCAGTGTGGTGCCTGTTGTTTGCATTTATGCTTGGCTGCACAGCCCCGTTCTTGGTATACTAGCCCCCATCAATAACGGCTGGAGGCAAGCGGTTAGAACCTAGAAATTTGTGTTACCTAAACTACTTTTCTTTTGCAACCTATCTCCTTCCACAGGGGTTCTTGTCTGCCACAGCTGACGGCGGGGACCCAAAATCAGCCGAACAGAATGTGACCCACCCATCCGGCTCTAAGGGCCAGCCGGTCATGGCCGGCAGCCCTATCACATTTGTGGGAGCTGTAGCCATGCTGGACACCACCAGGTGGATATGCCAGGATGACAACTTCATCTGTATCCGTCTACTCAAGGAGTCCTCTGTTGACTACTTGCTGGAGGGATGGGACAATGATATGATGTCCTCGGATCCAGGAAAACTCCAGCAGTGTGAGGCGATAACATGCCGAGGTAACATTAATGGTTGCTGTTGGCCTCTGAAAATCTAATAGAATATTTTACTGCAGAACGTATCGCTGACCCTAACTCCTTGGGGTGTGTGGAAAATCTTATAAAAATTGGAGGATTCAGGACTGTTAGAGTTTAGACCTGAACTTCCGATCAATCGCACATATTGGTAGTTGTAGTTGAGTTAAGATAAATTAAGAAGTCCGTGTCTAGATTAGTCTGTGTTGTCAACAGGATGATCACACAGAAAGCAATCTTGATGTCGGAGACATGTACACTATTTTATATCATCCCAAGTCTGCTTTCCCTACAGAATTGAGCTTTAAATGAACATGAAATGATTTCAACATGAACAAAGCAAACCGGAGTGGGATTTGATCCAGCGACCTCTAGATTATCGTAGCAGCATTCAACGTGCTGAGCTTTCTTGCCTTACAATTGGCAGTCTCCCTACTTGTCAATGTCTTTTTCAAAATGGTGAGTACTTATTATACAACTGACTTTTTTCCTGTAATGCAGGTGTCAGCATCACGAATGTGATCATCAGTGCCGATGACCCACTGTCGTTCACCGAGAGAAACGACCCAGACTCTGTCACTGTCAATATCGGCCTTGTGCCTGACCCCGATGCTGGGGGTGTCATGGGCTACGGCCTGTGGAGTCTGACCGTTGCCCTGAACAACATGTGGGACGGCAGCGGCAACCAGTTCAGCACGGAGACGGTGGTAACCCTGTCGGAGGAGAATGAAAACCAGGCCGTGGATCCGGCTGTCCCGAGGACTGACCTGACGGGCGTCAGTTTTGATCTGCCCTTGGAAAGAGTCCTGTGCTCTGACGCAGACCCCTTCTACCTGTGCTTCAAGCTGGAGAAGGCTTCAGGAAGCATGCCAGACTTTTCTCTGACTGTGGCAGACTGGGACTGCACTCCGATCAAATGCTATCGTAAGTTACCATCTCAAAACACCCATTTGAAAACAAGAATAAAAATATTAAAATGTCTGTCCAAAGTGTTGTCAAGGTTTCTTTTTTTCCATGCTTATGCCAATGCATCGTATAATATTGCCTTAACCCTAACCATCCCTAACCTGCCAAAATCAAACACCCCATTTGTGTTGAATTTTGTGTGATTGGGTACTGTAGAGCCTTGGCACCATCACTTTGCATGGGACTTGATGCCCTGATTTTGTCTAAGTACAAAGAATGTGCCATTGGTTTACTACACAGTGTTGGAGTTTGTGTGGTTAGGGAAGGATTCTAGTAAAAAGCCTTGGGCTGTTAGGGTTAATAAGTCAACAGAACTTGTTGAATAATTTTCAGAATAGACTGATTTGCTAGCTAAAAATTGAACAGTGTTGCCTTGGTGTGTTGGCAGATCTAGTGCCAAGTGTTTATTTTTTGGTCGGTGTTGCATTCACAACTTGGTAACAGGTGCCTGCACCTCGAGTATGAAATAATCTGCAGTGTGTTGTCATGACACCGCCTCAACAGGCCTTTAAAAATATACAAAGCTATTATAATCAAAGTAACTTGAAGAATTTAAATGATATTGAATATTGGAATAATATTTGAATAATTTTTTTAAAGTGGGAATTAAGAGCAAGGCTCACTGTGAGCATAAAATTTCAGTTGTCATTTTTTTCCCAGTCAGCTTGCCGATAATAGTGTCATTAAATGACTATAATTCAGTTTTGGGGGATGAGTTTCACGGAGTGGTACTTTTCTTGCCTTCCACCACTGTGACCTGGGTTCGAATCCCAATCGGGGCTGACATGTGGATAGAGTTTTCAGTCCCTACCTGATTCCGTGGGTTTTCTCCAGAAGTATTCCGTGGGGTTTTCCTCCAACACCTAAAACTGTTAATACCATTCTCATCTTCTACCAAGCGGACCCCACTGGAAATTATGTCGAAGGACTTTTATAGACTATCCCAGCTAAAATGTCAAATTATATAAGAACTAAAATCAAGTGATAATCTTTACTTTGTAGCTGTTGTGATTAGAGATTTATCGGTCAAGATTACCTCGCCGGAAGTTATTCTGGAAAATGCCGTCAATTACCTCCGTATAGACCTGAGCGTCGCCACTGATCCAATGTCGGCTGAGATTTCAGGGACAGTCCTGTGGGCTAAGCCGTCTGTTTGGCTCATTGACGCTTTCGATTTTACGACTCTGAGTGCTTCCGGAGCATTTTGGAGTCTGGACCTGCAAAACATGGGTGAGTTTCTGAAATGGTGGGTGGGGATGTTAAAGGGTAGTGTACATGATTGGTCATTGTTGCCATTTTCAGAAATGGGCCGATTTGGGGTTAGTATTTTATAGGAATTATCGTTCCACTGACCTGTTCAAATACGGCATTCGTTTTCAACCGTCGGGCAACAATTGTTATAGCGCCCTTTTGTAAAATAATCCAAATTTGTGTAAATGGGATTGTTTTCTATTGGTCACATAACATGAACAGCGGCCGATCGGGCCGAGCGGAACGTCCAAGATCCACTGCATGCACTGGTTACAACGTGTTGCTTCGGTACACTACGCGTGCGCCCGTTTTCGGATTGTTAACCCATTTTTAGACACAACACGAATTAACTACATTTGGTCAATAGAGGGCAGTTTTCTAATGATTGTTCGGCTGAACAGTTGTTGGAAAACGATATAGATTTCAACTTTTCTTGAAAACGACAGCACACCTGGTGCCATAAATTTAAAGGATGATTGAGACTACTATTAACTTAGTCTAGTATTAGATATTTTGTAATAATTCAGTCAAACAAAAATTTGAGGATTACCAATTGTGTACACTACATTTGAAGTTCTAGTGAAATAAAAATGACAAGGACGCTTCAATGAGTTTGTTATACCATCTGAAAGTATTTTTATAATACCCCCAGGTGGCTAGATAACCAGTGTGGTCTGCTGTACTTTGTGGTAAATGTTTTCATGAAGTTCTCTTTGTCCATTGTGGCTGTCGGACCATTGGAACAGCCTGTTTATTGTGATAATGATGTCATTTTGCCTATTATGCCAGCCCGTTTGTTTTGGCCACTAATCCCTCATTGCTATGTATCTGCTGTGACCACCAATCTGTCCTGGTGACCAGTCCCTTTGACCACTGTTCATTTTAACCACTATTTATTGTAACTATTTATTGTAACCAATACTCGTGGCCATTGTTCATTGTAATGACCATTGACTATGGCCACTGTTCATTGTGAAGTCACAATTCATTATGGCCACCATTCTTGATCATTGCCACTTTTTATTATGGCTACTGTTCGTGGCCATTTTTCATTGTGGGCATCATAGACTTGTGGCCACAGGTGATTGCAGAGTTGGAGTAGAGTCCCTGCAAGTCCTTTCACAAATACTTTCGCAAGCCCAGTCATCAGAAGTCCTTTTATAAAGCCGGTCACAAGTAACTGGATGAACAATGACACATGAATGCCTTTGTCAAAGCTCATTTGAATAGCTTGTGATTAGGATTAGGACTGGAGGGCTTGTGATGGACTCGACTACACTCTGGGTGATTGTTACCACTGTGGACATTCCATTTATAGGCACCTTTATCCACTAGAATTGTTACAGCCACAATTTTCATGGCAGTTTAATACAGGCCATCAGGTACTGATTTTGCATCAGTTCCATTAATTCACTGTGTCGCCTTTTTCCTAACCCCCAGCTCTCAGCAGTAATGAAACCGCTGAGTTCAAAGATATTTTCCCTGTGACATTCATGACGACTGGTATCGTATGCAGAGACCTCAGACAGCTGTGCATGATCTTCGACAAGGGGGCCGACCCCATGCCAGCCTTTGGCGTGGAGTTTTCCAATCTCAATTTTGTTTGTGTTGACGTTGAATGCCGAGGTAAGAACTTAATCATGTAAAGTGGTCCGTGAATGAAACAAGAATGTTATGTTGTTGCCACAGGAGTATAAACTTGATCACCGATAATTTGTTCACCAGTGCTTGAGTTTGAACATGTCTTGTGCCTGCTCACTTTAAAAGTGCGAACGATCTCTTGTATTAAACCACAGGTGTGGAGATTGTTTCAACCGTCATCTCGAGCATCACAGAAGGGGGCACTGTGACTGAGCGCGCCACAGTCAACCAACTTGTCACCCTCTCCCTCAGGTCAACCTCGTCTGTGGACGGGGCTAGCATTTCTGGAACGGACCTGTGGAACGTTGGGTTCTATTACACTTCCAGTGCTGACGGGGACATGAGCACTGCAGTTGGCATGGCGATCGCTGCTGATTTGAATGAGGCACAGAGGAACATGGACTTGATGGCCGGAGATGATTTGATTCTGGATAATGTGGAGAATAGTGCAGTAGACCTATCAAACTTGGTGTGTCCCAATGTGAGTGACGTTGGTGGTGATGGGAGGCACGGCAAAATAATAAAAACATCCATATTATTTTCAACACTGATGATGCAGAGTTCCTTGATTCAGCATTGCAGAATTGTATATTAAGATCATCTCCAACCATATTGCCTAGTTGTGGTCATTTTAAAGAGGGGAGGTGAGTTGGTCTTACCAATGGTGGAAGTTACCCTGCCTGGGTCAAAAGGTATGAAAAATAGGATAATTTCTTTGGTATTTATTGAAGATTTATCCTCTATTTGGATCTGGTTGGGTGTGCAGCCTAAAATGTGGTCACCACCTCTGTTGTAACCCTTAACCTAGAGTGGCTTTTAAGCCTTGTAGTGGGTGACTTCCATTGAAATAAAGAAAAATTGGCAGGAGTACCGACTCGCAGAGGTTTAGCAATTGTCAACCTTTGGAGGTTTGTCAATGTCGAGCAAAGTCAACATGCAGTTCTGTGAGGCAACTATTGTACAGTAGAACTTTGCTGTAACGAACACTGCTATACCGAACATTTAGCTGCAACGAACCTCCTGTTTGGCTCCCAGATTGATGTAAAAATAATACACACCATTATTCACTATAACGAACGATGACTGTAATTAACATTTTTTGTGGATCCTGTGATATATGTTATAGTGCCGTCTGTATTTTGTTGCTATAAAAATAGATATGTTCACCAATTGTATAAATTAACAAAAGAGCAGCTTACTTTATCTGGCAGGTCCTGGGGTAAGGACTAGCCTTCGCAAGGGTAAATTGCAAACTTGATCTCTTGGAACCGTGTTGAACCATCTGTTCTTGGATAGAATTACACCCTGGATGTGAAATAATGAGATATTCTGGTGCTGACTGAAAAAAGAAAAATAAGAAGAGAGGTTGAACGATAAGATGCAAAAAAATGAATGTATCATGGAGACAAGGTTCCTGCACCTTTACTTGTCATCCTCAGAGCGGTCTGTAT
The DNA here is from genome assembly GCA_037893225.1 of Hippasteria phrygiana. Taxonomy (NCBI): domain Eukaryota; kingdom Metazoa; phylum Echinodermata; class Asteroidea; order Valvatida; family Goniasteridae; genus Hippasteria; species Hippasteria phrygiana. The sequence continues at coordinate 2,038,705 of JAZGUH010000110.1, read as the reverse complement.
TTGTGCGCCATTCTCGAGAAGCATTCCAGCCCTAGTCCTCTCTTTACGCTGTCTGCACAGGATGGTGACCCGTCTGCCTTCATCGGCTGTAAAAGTGTAACCTGCATTGGTAAGTATGGCATAGTTTCCATCTGCTCATCTCTTGAATACAGACGACAGCCATAGCTGCGGTTTCAAAAGGACCACCTCGCTGGTTGTTGTCTGTCCGCGCATTCCTGCGCGTACTCAGTCTATTCATGTTTCAGCTATATTGTTCTTGAATAGGAGTGTAATGGATAGGAGCCTTTTTTTGAAACGAAGCTTTCATTCACACGAAGGGGGGGGGGGGGGGGGGGGGGGGTCCAAGTGCAATGAATAGGACCACTATATTCAGTGTGGTGCCTATTGTTTGTGTTTACGCTTGGCTGCACAGCCTGTTCTTGGCATACCAGCCCTCCATCAATAACAGCCAGACACAACAGGTTTATAATCAGGTATGACCACTGTGCATAATTGCCTTTTGAAATGTCTGGGCCAGCCCCAATCAGTTCCGCACAGGGATTTGTGAGGCAGATAAACACAACTAGTGGGATGCGAAGCAGATTAACATAAGCACCTATTTGCAAGGGGATAATCCTCAGAGGCTGGACAGGTCAACACTGACCATGAGCTTCATAGCTGCATGTAACATTTAATCTTCCATTTTTTCTTTGAAGCAATGACTCCAGGCTTGGACATAAGCAGATGACATGCTTGAATAACCAAGCCACATCAGGCTTTATAGGACGGGATGGGAAAAGAGGGATTTGAGAACCAAGCCTGGTACATGAAAGGCTTTCAAAGTAGACCTTTCAAAGTAGACCTTTATACGTAGTGCCTATCTTAGAGGGGAATGTCTTTCTTGCCATTGGACAGGCATGGGTAGACCATTTTGTGCTTACAATGTTACTTGTCTATTTCTCCTTTCCTGCCGTGTGCTTGGTGTTCCTCAAGTCTTGTGTTGAGGTCTCTGCCAGTTTCCCCGATGTATACCTGATGACATTAACAAAAATCCACAAGTGCTTTATATTGAGGGCTATATGAACCCATCTGACCAATGTTTGTTTCCCCACCCCCCCCCCCCCCCCCCCCCCCTGCAGGTGTGGAGATGGAGGAGACGACCTTAGTAATCTCCGATGGCATGCTGATTCCAGTTGAGAAGCCTGTAGTTCCTCACACTGTCAGTTTTTCATTCACGTCGACTCCCAGTCCCCGCAGTGCAGAACTCAATGGCATGGGTCTTTGGAAATTGATTGTCTTTGGCAACCGTCGTGAGGATGGATCTCACTTCCTGCGGTCCGATGAAAAAGACGTGATGTTGTCTGTTGATCCGACAAATGTTCTCCCGGGATTCTCTTTTGGCTTCGGTCCTCTCTCTGTGAGTTAGGTTCATTTACTTTGAATCCTGATTGGTCAGTCCATAGTATCCCATAATGCACCGTCCATATTGCATGACGTGTATTTCACATTTTACTGCTCTTATATGTATGGAAAGACTGCTGAAAAGTGACTCCATTGCAAGCAATTGCAAGCTTTACTGTGCATCAAGTACGCTTCAAGATATTAAAGATGATGTTGATGGCTGAGAGAAGTCTGCGTCATTTTGTATTTTTATGTAGATTGCGTATTGTAGAATAAAACAAATTATTTCTGCCATGAAATAACAAAACTGACTTTTGAGAGCTATTTTTATCAAGGCCCCTCTTGTGCAGCACAGCCCGCTGGTGCCATTTGTCTAAAAGTCGTCGCTGCGGGCAGCAAACAAATCGACGTCATAAGACGAACTCCCCCTTTTGTGCCTAGTGCTAGACACAAAAGAGGAGTTCGTCCTATGACGTCAAATTGCCCGCATCAATTTGACGTCATAGGACTTTTAGCAGCGACGACTTTTTGACAAATGGCACCAGCGGGCTAGAGGGCACTTGTTAAAAAAAGCTCTCAAAAGTCACTTTTTTGGTATTTCATTGCAGAAAATTTTGATTTTACAATACGCAATCTACATAAAAATGAAAAATGACCCAGACTTCTCTCACCACTGAACTTCCTCTTTGAGTTGTTAACCCCCTTACACTCATAGAACACACAAAATATAGTACATCTGAGTCCCACATGCCATGAGTCACTTTACAACCGTTCTATAAATGTCTCGTGTTCAAAAGCTGATTGTAAAACCAACATTTCTTCATCTGCGATGACTGAAAGAAGTCCATCATTGCTGTGCAATCTTTTTGTTATTAAATGCAAGAATGGTGCACAGCTGTATAGCATTAATTAACCCTCCTGTACACCTGGCCAAAATCGACCCAGTTGTTGTACAGATCAAAACCTATCAAATGACAGATTGAAACACACACAAACTGTGAGAGTTGGTGTTGGAGTTTTTGATAGGCTGTGAGTATAGGATGGTTTTTAATGTGGCATATGCCATGGTATAAGTTACGCATTGTTTCCTGAAATGGGCCACAGATTCTTAAAGATCAACTCCAACGGTTTTGAAAAGGTTTTGAAAAGTGTTAGAATTAAATGTTATTGTGTTCAGTACATAATTGATTACTTATTCAGTACAAAATCATGTTTGTTTTGCTTCTCAATGTTGTGTTATTTTGCGAGACATTATTACCATTTTTTTTCTCGAGTTTATGAAAACTGTCAACAAATTGACCGCTAGTTGCGCTGTTGAGAAATGAAAAAAACTTGACGTCATACCGGAGAAAGCAAAAAAATGGTACCCGGCAAGGTTGGTTCTGCCACGGCTGCAGCACGGTGCACACAGGCGATATGCATCAGGCCCACGTGCGTATACGTACGGGACGTATACATGTACACTTGAAATACGATACATCGTTCTGTTTTTTCATCAAGTTTTGTTCTTTTCTGCAAGAATAAAAAAAAAAAAATAATGTGTAATAATTGAAGGCTGCAAGCAGAATTCTGCCAAAGAATTTGTATTTAGAAGATGATTTGGGTCGCCTTTATTGTCCACTTTTTGGGCGACTTTGTCCGGTGCAACGACAGGCTCATACCATACCGATCATCGGCTCCATCGGAAACATGATCACAGTCCTCTCCGTACCATGAGCCAACCAAACTGCTGGCTTAAATAAAGTAAGATTCATCTGAATATACTTATTCATTGAAGCTGTGTTTTTCCCAGGAGTTGTCACTTTCTGACATTTTAATTTCGTCGAAACTTCCGTACTGATCCTGCAGAAGTGCAGGGCTACTTGTACTGTACACGTACAGCCAAGCAAACGGCCGCACGCGATGTTATGTGCATGTGTCGCGTTGCATGCTCTCCGGTAACACGTCGCAGAAATGAATATTTATTAGATGTAAATGACTTTGACATCACGTTCCTTTTAACGAAACTGGGATTGACTCGCAGAAAGGCAACAAAAATGCATACAAAAAAAAAACGGCATCAAAGATAGGGATATTGACAAGTATCAGTTTTATTTGACACAGCTCTTCTCAATTAAATCCAAACCTAAGAAAAGTTGGGAATCGTTGGAGTTGGTCTTTAATAAAAAAATTCATGTTTTTATAAATTTTGTTGGGTAGGTGGATCTCGATCTCCGAGGAACAGACACAGAATGCCGTGAGGCTGCTTACTTCTGTGGGAAGCTGTTGAAAGGGGAAGATCCGATGCCCAAGTTCTCCCTACAGGGAAGCCCTGATGACAGTGTTCTCATCAATTGTAAACCCTTGGACTGCAATGGTAGGGAGAATTTCAAGTGTGGTTATGTGGTCCTGGTCAGGGCCCAATTTCATAGCGCTGCTTAACACACGATTTTCTGCTATTAAACTGAACCCTTGCCCATTTCATGGAGACTGTAAGCAGTAATAAGCACAGCGAAGAGCCCGCTAACTTGGAAAGCAAGTTTTGCCTAAATTGGTGGTGCAAGAATATAAATCTCCATGCATGTGCAAGCGTTAGCACGACTTGGCCTTGAAATTCGCTAATGCTTAAGCAAATTTTCCTGCTATAGTTAGCACAACTTTTCTGCTTACCATTAAGCAGCGCTATGAAATTGGACCCTAGACCGTTTTGGAGAGAATCCTTGTCATCTGCTGTTCTTGTTCAGGATATAAATTCAGGATTTGTGTTTATTTATCGATTGCTATTCATCGTTATTGGGTGTTGGTGATTATTTCATATTTGTGAAACGTGATAAGTGGAAAGGCAGTGCTAAATAAGCCAGTTCTGTATCTCGAAGGTCAAAGGTTATTCGGGATAAAATTGCTGACGTAATGTCACGCGATGTTACGCGAATACCCATTCTGATTGAATTTAATACGTGCGCGTTGTGCAACCACCTTTTGCGTTCACACGTGTGCGTTAGGTCACACGGGTCATTCGGGATAAAATGTCATTGTGCACATGTGCAGTTGAAATACCGAACTGGCTTAAGCACTTTCACCTTATAATATGTGATCGTCAGTTATCTTCATGATAAACATAACCAAGACTGGCAACGTGTATTGGCTTTATTATCAAGACATCTATGTTATGTCAGGTTCCTTTCTGTTTTTTTGGTTATACCATATTTCATTTTATGTTTTTGTTGTTGGAATTTTCAGGGGTGAAAATCACATTGTTTGACCTGACGAACACCGGGAGCGATAACCTCCGTGAGAATGCGGACAACCAGCTGTTCACCTTCGATGTGTCGCTCACGTCTGACGCTGCCAAGGACGACATCAGTGGGGACGACCTTTGGACATTCCGTGCCTTCCTCAACAATGCAGACGACTGTCTTGGTGGTGCGGGAGACGAAGTAGCCCGCACCACTGCCAACGTCAGTCCCGGTCAAGCCGACCAGGATCTGGGTGCCGGGGGAAACATCAGTTTCAACATAAATGCACTGCTGAGCTACCGGATGAAGTGTCCGTCGTGGGATAAGGTCTACATCTGTCTGGAGGTCTTTGAAGGAGATGCAACTTCTACGGCGTTCACTTTGTTTGGAGATATCCTTAAGGGGGTGCAGATAGAATGTGGAGGTGTGTTAACAGCCATCCTTTTCTTCATTTTTGTACAATTTTGATGGAAGCTTCTATGTGTTTTCCGGATTTATTCTTTTTAGCTTTTTACACCTGTGAATAGTTTTGGACTTTGCATCTGTCCTGGAATGTCAAACAATTTGAATGAAATGTACTAGAAAGTACAGAAAAATTTAGCATTCAGTTTTTTACTTACTACGTTATTTTTGATTGTTTCTATTGTACTGATGGCGGTTATAAATGCCATTCTCATGTGCAAGCATTCAGTATGATGTAGTTCTTAACTGTGGCCGCAATGGGCCAGGGAAAGTGCAAACAAATTGAAGAATTTCCTTGAGGAAGGGCAAAAATGAAATGATCAGTGTTTGAACTTTTTAATTGATACCTTGTCTTTATTCAAATTAATGTCTAGGAGTTGAGGTGACTGACACCGTCATCAGTGAAGTGAACATGGGTATGGAAATCGTAGAGAGCGATGACAGTGTGACCTTTGACCTTAATCTTCGGATCTCTTCCGATGCTGATGCCTCGGGGACTGGCATCTTAGGGACCGGGCTGTGGTCAGTGGAAATTTACATCAGCGACGAGGACACCTGCCAGATGGCGACCTCGGACCGAGTCAACTCCACACTGAGTGTAACCAATCGGAACAAGGCCCTCGTCGCTGGTGTTGATCTGGTGATGAACAACGTCCTGGCCACGGTGCCGATGCAGGGTGTCCTGTGTGAGGACATCAAATACGTCTGTGCCGTCCTTGGGAAGGGCCCCAGCCCGTCACCGGACTTCACGTTGGTACCCAAGCCGGACAGCACATCACTGATAGCCTCGTCAGAGAACATGCTGGTGTGTAGAGGTAGGAAACTTCAGCTTCAATATACCCTCCGTCTCATATTGGACAAGGCCTAACAAGTCTGGCAGACTAATCAAGGGCTTAGCAGGGGTGAGATTTGTCGGGATTTTTCCTGATTTCAGGATTTTTTGTCGGGATTTCAGAATTTTTAAAGAATCTCTTTTGCAATCTGGAATTCCTGAGGTGTTTTTAACCTGTGAAAGTGGATAGAGACCAATAAAAACGGATATTTTAAAGGGGTGCCTTTAGGCAAATACAAACTATACGTTGATCTGGGGGTCCTTGTGGAGTTTTCGTGGATTTCGTGGATTTTAAATTTTTGGCCAATCTCACCCCTGCTTAGGAACTTTAGTTCCATACCCACTCCATGCAATTTGTACACAATACTCAGTTTAATTGGTACACACCCCTTTGTTGCACGCTGGAGTGCTTCTAACTTGTGATGCTCAGCCACAAAGTATTTACTTGTGAGGCTTTGAAATGCCAATGAGAGCATAGACAAGTATTGGGCGGGGAGGGCTATAACACTCCCGTTAAGCATACTGGGCCAAAGCGGATTTCACTTCTTAGCTACCCTACAAACATAAAATAAGGGGGAAGAAATCCATTAAAGTATTTTGGCAGAAAAACAAATTGATCGACCATAAGGAAGTGGCCCATTCGCGCCCGACAGGACTTTACATCTCCAGCCCAATCTACTTAAAATGAAACATTTTCAAAATAAACAAAGAAACTGGCGTGAGCGGCATTTGAACCTGCAACCTCCGGGTTGTATCATAAAATTGGGTGTGATCCCTGGCTACACGGCATTCTGGGTTTATGACTTCTGACTAGCGCCCACTCGAACACAAATACTGACAATTTGGGAGACCGCCAACATAGGGCAAGATAGCTCAGTTGGTAGAGCGCCAGGTCGGTAACCCGGAGGTCACAGGTTCGAATCGTGCCAGTTTCTTTGTTCACTTTGAAAATGTATTCAAATTTACCTAGTCGGGTTTCCCTTGTGGTTTGTTTGACGAATTATTAAATAAAACGGGTAAGAAAAATAATTTGGGCATGAAAGGGTTAATTGTTTATATAGAAACTGACAGTGTTCTTTGAGATTGCTGTACTGGCTGTGGCACTGGGCCAATTAACATGGCCTGTGGGCAGTCAGTTGTTACTCATGTTTCTAGGTGTTTCTGTCTGTTTATTTTTCTGCATTTATTTTTTCTAGAAGCCCTGTGGTCACTCTACCAACAGATACAACAAAATTCAATCTGTTTTTGTATCGCCAGGTTTGGACATCCTTTACACCAGACTTGAACTGACCAGTGGTGCCCCGCTGGTCTCCAACGACCCCCAGCATCCCATCGCATTTGACCTCATCTTGGAAACCAACCCGCTCGGGACCAGCCTTTCCAATCCGACCAACCTCTTCCGAATCCAGGTGGCTGCTACGGACAGCCCAACACGGGCCGGGGTGGTGTCATCTAAACACCAAGTGGTCGTCAACTACTCTCCGCCCGGCGGCTTCCAAATCGCGGCCGGCCAGCGGTACACTCTCCCGGTCCAGGCCAGTCTAAATCTGGGTGGAGGCCGTTGTGATGAGATCCCGTACATCTGTATAACCTTGATGAAAGGCTTCAATGCGGAGCCACCGTTTACGTTGACCCCCGACGTCGACGACCCAATTCTGACGGCCTGTAGTGAACGCCTGGACTGTGTCGGTGAGTACCATTAACGACACATTTGTGACAAGTCGCTGTGGAAAGTCACCTCATGGCATTCCAAGTTTCCAGCAGAAACCACCATTATTCCACTGGGAGTCGTCTGTTTTAGGATTTTTAAAATTTTCATTTCGTTTGAAAATACCTTTTAAAAGCTCTCCCAAATTTGTATAACCAAAAAAAGGGAACATAGTGGTTTAGGGTGATGTAATGTGAATTTGAGGTCGTTGCCCTCCCTACTACATAAATACAGAATATGAAAGCGTTTTTTTTTTCTGTACCTTGAGCCAATACTGTATTCCTAACTTTCGGATTAATTTGTATTAAGTTTTGGCATGAGCCAAAATCTGTCAGTAAATTTTGTTTTCCTCTGTTTTTTTTTTGTTTCTGTTTAATAATACCAGGTGTGAAGATTACTAATGAAGGCTTGGATATTGAATCTGGAATCCCATTCCTGGAACACGCAATGTCCAACCCTGTAGAACTGACTGTAAGTGGTAACAGTAACATAAGGGTCATTCCATACAAATTAGGGGTCCAAAAGGGTGACATTTTTTGGTGTCCCTGGTGCACCTGACCTGTTTAATTTCTCATCAAGTATCAATAAAATTGACTTCACACTATTTTTAAATTCGTTTAGCATTTACTTTGATTTACTTAATCACTCTTGGAGATAGGAGGCATTAAAGAATGTGTCCCGAATTGAACAATCTTATACATGTCAGATGTAACAGGGACACCAAAATTGGACCCCAAATTTGTAGAATGACCCATAAACATTAATTTCTAAGAGCCAGCTTCAAATTAGACATTAGAGAGTCCCCAATTGGTAGAGTAGAAGGGATCGAGCCCCGTTAAGTAAACCAGGCGAGCTGAAGAGATTTTTTATTTCTTTGGAACACCCTAGCTCAATAAAAACGATGCAATTCTTAATCACAAGTGTCCAAGACTTTGCTTTCCATACAGAAGGTAGGCCAAATGCTGGTTCATGATCGCTGCATATTCAACTTGCTGGCTCATTTTACACAATTAGGTGTGTTTAGGGGCATGTATAATGTGTGTGTTTCATGGGCACACTTCAGAGTAGAAAATACAGTGGGCTTACCTTGTTTGTGCACAACTGCAATGTACAGTGGGGGGGGGGGGGGGGGCGTGGGCATAGGGCTCAGGGCTCAGCACGGGGGCATGTGTACCCTGATGCCCTTATGCTAAGGAATCATTAATTTATATTGTCTGAAAGTGGTATCAATAGTGGTACCGCTTGGGGTATTTGTTTTTGTTTTTTGTACCAGCATTAAAGGGACACATTGCTTTGGATTTTGTGATTTAGGCTATAAAACTGAAATGGATATGGTTGGGAAGCTTTTTTAAAAGTAGAATATAAAGATTCACATAACTATCTCTTCAAATTGCGTGGTTTTTGTTTAATTTGTGACAAATAACGGTCCGTCATTTTGTAGAACCAAATTTTTGACATAATGGTGGACCGTGTTCACCAGTCGTATTTCCAGTCGCAGCTGGTTGAAGTACGTTCTGTTGATCCATTTTGATGTACTGTGGCACGGCGCGCAGCACTGGCGATATGTGTAGCGAGGTAGAGAATGGTACCTGGTGATCATCTGATAGGTTTACAAGGCCACTGGCTGCGGCGCCAGCCTAAAGACTCTTACAGTGTATTTTGTGCATTATTTAGACGGTGGTATTTACTACTGGAAATAAGTCTATGTTTCGCGGGTCAGATGTCAGGGGTCAGAGGCAAATTTTTTGTTTTGTAATCACTACTCACAACACATATGTTTTTTTTGCATGAACAACTCTTATAAAAGATAAGGAACATTTCCAAACAGCAAAATTTCATGACATTTGAAGGCTATGTGTCCCTTTAACTCCCATTTGGCTGATATAATGAGATCATTCTATAAGCCGCCTGCCTTCCCATTCTTTAAGGTTTGAGGCGACGCAAGGAAAACCACTGGTACCGCAATGAATGCTGCGTGTGGACAATATGAAATGTACCCTATTGGCTCCGCTTGATTCCATTCTTCTACTGTTGCAGGTCACCCTCGGGTCTGCCGATGGCAGCGCTGATGCCATCGGGACAAACCTGTGGTCAGCTGAGGTCAAGCTGTCCTTAGAGGACCCCCTAGACCCGGGGACGAAGTTCTTGGCAGTCACCACAGGCACTTTTTTAAGGGGTAATGCCAGCATGGATCTTGAGAATGGAGAGATGGTGTCGCTGCGCCTTGAGGCAAACCTCAATCTGATGGGAATATCCTGCTCCGACGTCAGGTACCTCGTGGTCAACATCACCAATCCCAACGCCAATCCTGAATTCACTCTGGACTGGAGGGACGGTCTGGAGTATGTCGTGGTGGCCCAGGCATTTACTTGCTCTGGTAAGATCATGAAAAGTCATGTCTAATATTTCATGCTCTATAAAACTCATCAGACGTTAGCCTGCAAGGATGCAGACTTTTGGCAGAAGTGTCATCTTTTCAGTCCGAGAACTTTGGGTCAGTCTGTGGGTCTGGGTTAAAAGAAATAGATTATAAGGATACAAATTACAATTCATCATTGAAACATTTAATTTTACTACAAATCTCACATTTTGGCAGGGGCCTTTATTTGCTATTCAACTGAAGAGAGAAAAAAAAAGTACAATTGGATCATGATGCATCACATTTGATTCAAACCAAGGCTATTTCTGAGTTACAGGTTCTTTATCTGACAGCTTAGAAATCCGTTGCAACTCAAGTTTTTTGCCCACATGATGTCCATTATCCCCGTCTGTAAATTTGGTTGATTTTTCTTTCCTGATTAGGTGTGTCGTTTGTGGCTGATAGCCTGATGATCTCTGATGGATTCCCGCTTAGAGAGCTTGCCCTCTCTAGCAATGTCACGTTTTCCGTGGGGATCATGGTCACGGCGGCCTCGGCCACCGTGACCGGGGAAAATCTCTGGGCAGTAAGGGCTTTCGTCACGGATGATCCCAACAGTGTGGGCATCCCAGAGGTAAAGGCACCAGGAGGTTGTTTTAAGCCGAGACATATACCCAGAGCTGTAGACGGACCGATATGACATGAGGGGTACCCAGAGTTAGCAAAAACATGGCCAATTATTGTCGGTGCACATTGACAATGGGTTAACAATTTGGGAATCTTTGTCAAACTACACATACACATTTTTTCAAAACTAAAAATTCTTATTGGACTTAATATTTTCATCAAACTTTAAGTTTTGTCGTTTATTTATTTGCTATCTTTTATAAGTTTTTATTTTTCTAAAAAAAGTTCCTATGATGTTACTAATACTTAAATGTTTTTCCGCCGTCAGGATGAAAAAGAGGATGCTGATCTAACCCCCGCCCAAGGAGCAGTCGCTATCAATGCCAATGCGGTCAGCAACATCAACAACGTGGAGGTAGCCCTGGTACTGACCGACAAGTACTGCTCGGACATGACCTATCTGTGCGTGGAGGTGTGGCGCGGTGACTCCGCCCAGCCCTACTACAGAATCGAAGTGCCGGCGAGCCAGTCCGATCTTCGAATATGCGAGATGACCCAGTGCACAGGTGAGTGTGCTTCAGAGTATGACCAGACTCACCAATGCAGATGGTTGGAAAAATAACGAAAAAGTTGGCTGCAAATCATGTTATATCCACAGTGCATTATGGGAAAAAAGTTAATATTCGGTCAAACGGAGTGTTTTTTTTTAAATTTTGGCCGATGTGATCGGGCAGTGTTTTACAAGCTTTGTTCGCACAATTTACTGCAATGGGTCAATTCCATCATGTCTGTCGTTTTTAGTGTCATTTTGATGTTATTTTTCAAATCACCAGAGTTGAGCCGTCATGCATTTTGGGCAGTTTTTGTCAGTGATGGGGTGGGGCTGGGGAGGGGGGGGGCTGGGGGCTGGGGAGGGGGGGGGCTGGGGAGGGGGGGGGGGGCTGGGGAGGGGGGGGCTGGGAAGGGGTGGGGGCTGGGAAGGGGTGGGGGCTGGGAAGGGGGGGCTGGGAAGGGGGGGCTGGGAAGGGGGGGCTGGGGAGGGGGGGGCTGGGGAGGGGTGGGCTGGGGAGGGGGGGGGGGCTGGGAGGGGGGGCTGGGGAGGGGGGCTGGGGAGGGGGGGGGGGCTGGGGAGGGGGGGGCTGGGGAGGGGGGGCTGGGGAGGGGGGGCGTGACTATGGTTATCAGGACCTTGAGGGACCTGTTCCAAAAAAAGGTTTACCATATCGTCGCCGTTTTCACAAAGTTATGGATTGCATATATGCTAATTCCGGAATGCCTTTGTCATCATTCCGGCTGGAATTATGTAATGCGATTCGTCACTTCAAGAAAACGGCCACGATATGTAAAGTTGTGCATTCCAAACTCTGTAATCGCAAACATTTAATAACAAATAATATTTTACGTGCAAGTATATAGACTGTATGAAATACCTGTGTCGCAATAGCAACAAGAGGCTGCCCATATTTTGGGACAGGCATATAATATCGGCATGTATTATCGTACGTGTGTGTACCACAACATGGTTGTCATGACTTCATATTCGATACGGTCTATAAAGATTTTGCGCTTTAGGCATCAAATGCACTAAAAAAAAAGTTTTTATGGTATTGGAAATTCTGGAAGGATGTTTGCATGTCGGACCATCCTCTCCCCACACCCTGCCCACCCTGCCAAAAAGTAGGGGATATATCCTGCTCGTCTTCCTATGATTTGAGTGATGTAGTCTCGATTTAAAGCTAAGAACCTGGGATGATGTCATTAGCTCAGTGTGGCTTATTTTCCCTTCAACATGGTGGTTTCGTGTTTATCATATACCACGGTCGTTGATCTTTTTTCAGGTGTTGAGGTTACGAGTGTGATACTGTTCTTTGATTTGGTACCCCCACTCATCGAGATGAGGCCCAATCAGGAAGTGCGCCTAAATGTCTATGTGACGGCCACCCCCGAAAGCGCTAGTATTGACGGGGACAACTTGTGGGCGGTCACTGTCTTTGTGAACTCCCAACTTGATGGTTCGGGCACAAGGTAAAACCAGGGCCCAATTTCATAGCGCTGCTTAACGGTAAGCAGAAAGGTTGTGCTAACTATAGCAGGAAAATTTGCTTAAGCATTAGCGTATTTCATGGCCAAGTGGTGCTAACGCTTGCGCGTGCATGGGGATTATATTGTTGCGTCACTAATTTAAGCAAATCCTGCTTCCGAAGTTAGCGGGCTCTTCGCTGTGCTTACTGCTTACAGTCTCTATGAAATGGGTGAGGGTTCCGCAGCGCTATGAAATTGGGCCCAGGCTATAGCCATCTTTGAATCTCCGAAATGTTGGATATGTATGAGTAGTATTAGTTACTCGCCCACACTGCATCAATGTTATATGGACTGAAACCATATTAAAAGTGGTCAACCTCATTATCTCTCCAGTCATACTTATTTCAAATGTCCAAGAAGAACTTTCTGGGTTAGAGCTTAATTTTATGCTGGTGTCTGTTAGTCACTTGTTTGTATTAACGTTTGACCAAGTTCGTATATTAGTCTCCTTACGGGGTACCGGGAAGAAAGGGTAACAATGGGGATAAGGGTACCCGACAAAGGAGTCTTTAGTAGTGCAGGTACCCCACAAAGTTAACGCTATGGAGTTTGAGATTTCAATAGGGACAAAGGAGAATAAAGAAAAGGAAAGTAATGTCCACAATAGAGGTACCTCGTATGTGTGCATATGTAAGGAGCATTGCCCATACATGATACTAAATGTCTCTGCTGCTTTGAATACTTTATAGTCGCGGAAAACCCACAGACCTTTTTAAAAAAAAATAAAAAATTCTGGAAATTAGTGTCAATTGCAGGATAAAATGTGTAAAAAACTGAAAATGTTGTGTTGCTCAAAAGCACTTTGATCACTTTGCTCTGTCTCGATCACCAGGGAACTTGGTAGATTAGAATTGGTAGATGACTTGCATGGATGTTTAAAACAACATTTTTGTGAAGTTCTCCTCTGATAAACATGCCTTGGGGGGGGTGCGACATCAAATTTCGTCCTGTCGTGAAAAGGCACCTTACCAAAAAATAGAAACTTGGATCGAAAATGGTTTGCTGCTGCATTTCACTTCCGCAGTGCTCACATCTGCTAATTCCTTGATTCAAATTGCTTTTTGGACAATTCTGTAGGCGGTCGGTGCGCGAGGCTGTTATTGCGCCCTCTGAGGGCGGCAAAGATCTGGGTCCGGACTCCGTACTCTTCTTGGAAGACTTGGTGGCTTCCATGGATTTCACCGGTATCCCCTGTAGCCAGATGGCCTTTATCTGTGTGACGCTGGCCGAGAATGACCAGGCCCAGCCGGACTTCAATCTGGCCGGTGGGGACGTTCTGACCAACTGTGGGCCGACACACTGCATCAGTGAGTTCCTCCTGTAGAGCAAAATTAACCCTCAAAGGGGTGTGTCCAGAATCCACCCCCACCCCCTAGTTATTTTTCCCGATAGTGTCTCAGTGCTTTTTTCTTGTGCGTTGATGGAGCTTTTTCAAACAAAACTTTTATTCACACAAAAGGGGGCTCCAAGTGCGATGAATAGGACCACTCTATTCAGTGTGGTGTCTATTGTTTACATTTATGCTTGGCTGCACAGCCCCCCCCCCCTCCCCTATCCTGCCATACCAGCACCCCATCAATAACAGCTGGACACAAGGGGTAAAATAATCTGGAAATGCAGCTGTGCGGCCCTTCTATATGCAGCAGAAGCCATCAACCAGAAGTACATTGCTTAGGTTGTGAATGTGCATTTACGTGTATCTATCTTGCCCTGGCTTTGATCATTGTCAATGCATTGTCAAAATCAACAATGTTGTCTTCTTTAATGCATGGAATTCAGTGCAAATGCAGATACATGTATGCAAATAGCCAATTTACAACGATACTAAATAGGAGGCTTGAATAATTATCCCGCCACATTTGCCTGAAGTCACCAATCTAACCATGGCTGGTCGTGATTCATAGAACTGGGCCAACTAAGTTTTATACTTTGCGTTTTTTTCTCGTTCTACATTATGACCTGAAAGGGGGCACCGCACTGTGCCACCGCCGTGAAAAATCTAATTTACACATGTATGTGTTTTGTGTATATTTTACATAGCTACCCTGTTATTTGTTTGTATCTTGCAGGTGTCGCTATCGCATCAGGCACACTGTCCTTGGTCTCCAACGAGATTCTCGAGGGTGACAGCGAGGCATCATTCATGCTGGATGCCTCCTTCATGCCTTGGTCCAACAGCCGAAGCCTTCAGGAGGATGACAGTTGGAGGCTGGTCGCCTACATCATGGGCCGCAGCGACACTGAAGTGACACTGACGGATGACCAGCAGAACCAGGAGGTGGCCGTGGGAACGCCGCTGGCCTTCAACGGCCGCGATGTGACCCTCGACGTGTCCACCCAATCCTGCACAACCACCACGCATCTGTGCGTGGAGCTGATAGCCCAAGCGGGTGTGTCGTTTGAGGTCGGGGGCTACCCGACCTCTGCCAGTCTGTTGGCCTGCGCTGTCCTGCTCTGCTTCCGTAAGTCTGTCAAACATTTTCAAAGAAAAACTGGCAGCAGTGAGATTTGAGCTGGGAAAACTGAGCTATCTTGCCCTATGTTAGCGGTCTCCCAAATAGCCGGTGTCCTTGTTCGGAGAGCATTTTTTTGGTATATTTATTTATTTATCTACTCATCGGTACAATAGCACTGGTCTCCCTTGGGTCCTAGCGTGTTGAATGAGAGAAAACAACAAAGGAATTTTCAGTGTTGGTAGTGGAAAGAAAACCCGCAGAGAAAAATTATTCCTGGGGAAATCCACTCAATCAGTTAGAACTTAAACCCCAATCCACATAGTGCACCTGGTGGGAATCAAATCTGGGTCACCAGAGGTAGAAGGCTAGGAGCAGCCACTAAGCCAACCTGACCACCTCAAATGTAGTATTTGTGGAGGTTGTACCTTGAAATGACGCCCATTGTTATTATGCACACTATATCTGGCACTCCATCAATGTCTGTCTATTCCACATTTAATGACTTCTGCAAACTGGAAATCTTTGACAAGCCGACTGGGCTTTAATGAGCTCCAAGCTCCAGTTTTAACCTCGTGATTATTCAGTTGTTCAAGCCAGTCAGCTTCCCATTCATCAGCTGGGTGTGAGGTAGGGAATGCAGTACCGCCAAGAATAGCTGTGGTACCACAATCAAGACTGCACCCGGACAATAAGCAATGACCCCTTAGTTCGCATATGGTGATTGGTCAATTACATTGGTCCATCTTTTACTTATGCTAGAACTCACACTTCTTGAAACCGTTAGATTTTTTTTGTTTTTTGTATTACCCAAGAATACCCTTTCCTCCAAGCACTAATATTTTCCCGGTTCTTTTTCTGAAACCCTGAATGTCAAAAATTGCAGCCAAGCAGGTTGACCTGTACTCTGTTGAGGTTACGGAGCGACGGATCCGAGTGGAGTTCAGCGAGGCCTTTGGAGACTTTGACCTGTACGTCCTGTCGTACTTTCCCCCGAACGGCATCACCACGTCACCCGTCTTCATCCCGCGGAACCTACAGAGGTCACTGGACTTCAACGGGCTTGTACCCGGGCAGGAGTACACCATCCAGCTCAGACTAAGGGACGGTGCAACTGATAAAACGGAAGCATTCGAACTTGTAGAACGCACACGTAAGTTTTTCCCTCTTGATTTGTATGGTATTAAGGCTTATATTTCAAACAATTTCCAGCAGACCATCAGGCTCGCAGTACAAGTGGGATATACTTTACTGGAGTAATTTTATTTCATACCAGTGTATCAAAATTAACCGACATTCACTGCAGGTGCAGTACATTGCAATTGAAAGTTAACCTCAAAATGGGAATTTCTCTTTCACAAAATTTGAAAGTTTTTTTCCCAAAGTGGGAAAACATTTTCATGCCTTTTCACACAAGTGGGGAAAACATTTTCACGCCTTTTCGCACAAGTGGGGAAAGTTATTTGTGCCCCCCCCTCCCCCCCCCCCCCCCCCCCAAATGGCATCATTACAGCACCCTCATTCACTTACAAATCCTGGTCTATTCCGTTGTTTCCGTTGAGTAGGTCCAGACCCTGTCGAGCTTCAGCTGGAAGACGTGACCTCCTCTGAGCTCAGTGTTTCCTGGGATGAGGCCACACCAGTCTTTGAATATTACATTATCCTCCTGGAACCCTCGGACAATGGCTTCCCGCCCACCCCACTGAAAGTCCTTCCGGCCGCAGACCGCCAGGTGACCTTCAACAGATTGTTGACTGCCCGCCAGTACAATGTGACCATCTACACGGTCAGTGGGAACTCACAAAGCCTGTCCAGATCGGTGATTGCTAACACAGGTAACTTGGAGCAAATTGCATTGCTTTTATTATTTTAATCAGTAAGTTGGATTTTTTTTTAGTGTCATTTTCTATACGTCAGTATTCCTGGCTGAGGGGTAAGTTCCTTAGTTTTCCCAGGTGTTGTGAAGAAAATTTGCCAAATTTTCATTTGGTATTTGTCAGTAACTCTTCAGGTCATTTTTACCAGGGGTTTATTGAAAGACAGGAGGGTTGAACAGCTTGCCATTGTATGTGTGTTATAGGGACTTGGATGCTTTTCTTGGAAAGAGTCCCATATCCGGCCATCACTTATTTTCCCTTAATATGACTTAAAAACTACCAAAAGGTGTAAATTTGATGAAGAAACACAAATTTAGGAGGGAAAACATTTCAACTTTTTCTTTGAAAATACTTTGACTTTTTCTGTCATGACCCATAGACTTTGTGCACGAGGTCCAAGTGATGGCCGGATATGGAACTCTTTCCCCTTTTCTTTATAGAGAAGTACCCAGATGATCAGCAGTTGCGTAGCCAGTAGAGGAAGGGGAAGGCAACTGCTGTGTCGATATGCGTGACCTTTGGACATAGGCCTATAAGTAAAGGAATTCCCAATAAAGATTTGACCCTATCTGCTGCTGTCCCCCCCCCCCCCCCGCCCCTTTCAAATGATTTTGCCAGTTACAAAACAAATCTCGACACTTTTTGTTTATGACAGTTTGGTCCTGAAAATGCAGGAGAAAATGATCCGCTTTCCCCCTTGAAAATGGCCATGCCCAGGTTGCTGTGTTAATTTTGTTTCTTCAGAAGTTATGGAACTTTCGGCTCATTGCTTATTGCTTTCAGTCTCTGTGTAATGCACAAATGTGCAGTGTAAAAAATCGTGTACTTGATCATGTACTTGGCAATCCTCTGAAATTGGGACCTGTAGATATTCAATGTGTAATATATGCCTCCGTGTCACACTTTTGTGCAACATATTTGAGAATGCATTGCAAAACAGCTGTGTATAAAATGATGGGAAAATGCAAAAGTAAAGAGCGGGTATAAACTCGAGGCTGCCGTTGTGTTCATACATTAGTCTCCTTGCGGGGTATCGGGAGGAAAAGGGTAACAATGGGGGAAAATGGTACCCCACGAGGTGGGGCTGTTCATTTTCGAATAATTCATTCGATTATTCGAAACTTGGTTTGACCGAATATTTTAATATTCGATACTCGCCGATCAAGTTTCTCACGTGTCGGCTGCAACTGCATGCCGCGCCACTATGCCGGTGTTTTACGTGCGGCGATCGATATTATGGACTGCTCCATCAACATTTTTTTGCATGCGCCCGTTGTATCAAGATCATTACGGGTACATAACGTTCTGATAAGAAACCAAACTTCAGCCTGCATTTTTTCAGGAATATTTTTTTACAAGTGTCAAGGGTTTTACGGTTGGGAACAAAAACCTCTGGCCACAAAGTTACATCGACAAAAATGCGGCATTTCACCCTGCTAAGCTCTGTAACTTTTCTACCAAAATAGCATCAAAGTCATATCTGTACGTGCATATATATATTTTTTCTAATATTCGAACCGACAAAAAGTATGCCAAATATTCAGTTGACGATCGAATATTAAAATATTCGGTATATTCGGGACAGCCCTACCACGAGGGAGTCTTTTGAAATCCAGGTACCCCACAAAGTTAACGCTATGGAGTTTGAGATAGGGACAAAGGAGAATAAAAAAAGGAAAGTAAAGTCTACAATTGATGTATGGGTGCATATGTGAAGATGTGTGGTTTTACAGGGTTTGATAACATGCACCATGAGGTACCCTGAAAAAAACAAACCCACATTACTGTGGATTTGAACCTCAAGTTCCTCATTCTTTAATTCTGTATTTCCCCAAGGCCTCTAGAGGTTGACAAATTTTGTCCTCGCCCATATTCTTCTTTAGACCCTTCAACCCCCTTCCTCGACGCCACCGGCATGGATGAGACGACTGTGGATTTGGAGTGGTTCATTGACCCCAGCTATATCGTAAACCAGTACGAGATTCGGCATGAGCCGGACGATGGCATGCCGCAGCCAATCATCTTCTCCGGTGAAACCAACCAGGCTACTCTTGAAAACCTGAGGCCTGGTCGTATGTACGTCATCTCGCTGGTGGCTGTATCTAACATCAGTGGCGTCATTCAAATACGCAGCTCTCCAGCAGAGATGCCGGTTCAACTCCGTAAGCCCCTCATCCTTTTTTTTTTTCAGTTGTAAGCTTATCGCAGCTGGAAGACCTTTTTTCCCAAGGGATGCAAGTTTCAGGCAAAATCCAGACTTAGGGCTTCTTCATGTAAAATGCTGGGCTAATTTTAGACCTTAACATGTATAATCAGACATCCATTGCCTTATTTTCAGGTGCTGGACAAGAGGCCCACCTGCGTACAATACGTGATGTGCATGTTGCCCTTAATTGACATTATACAAGGTTTCTCTAAGCTCTTGAAAATATAGTTTCTTTAATGTGCCCATAAAGGGCTCAAATTTTATACAAGTATCCACTAGACTACTAGCCTAGTCATTTATTAATTTGTGTTAATGTTTCATAAGAATTATAAATTCATTTGTTAAGTTTAACATTACTGCTTTCTGAGAGCCTGTGGGAAAAAAATTATACGAGGGAACAAAAATTAAGACATCTGCAGTTTAAAGCAGAAGTTTGTGGCCAGGTAAGCCTGTAAAAAAAAAATTTCCCACAGGCTCTCGGAAAGCTCCAAGCATACAGTGCTTGATACCACATCAGAATGGACCAAAATCGCCTTTAAATTTATATTGGAGTAGTTGCATTGAGTGTAGTTAAGTAGGTCGAGTCAACACTGGTATCTAAGTATAAAATGGATTTTCCACTGGGTATTTTAAGCCATGCCATTATTTCAATTTAAAGTTTATGGTTTCCAATTTTATTTTTGCTCAACAGGTCCAGTTCCCCCAGCTGAAATAACTTACCAAGACCCCTCAGAGACCTCCATCCAGATTGAGTGGCCCAGTGCCGAGGGAGAGGTAGACTACTACAAGGTGGTCTTTAGTCCCTCGGTGGACCAGACCGAGACCGAGGTTCTGCAGAACGCTCCCCGGGAGGTGCCGTACCAAGGGCTGGAAGTGGCCAGCGAATACACCATCACCATCAGCACCCACGTGGCTGCAGTCAGTGGTGAACTTGTCAGCCTGCCGATACGGCGCACTGTCCACACTCGTGAGTTGATTTTCTTGTCTGTAATGCAACCTTCAAGTACTGTGGTTGGACTGTAGTAATTTTATACCAGCAATGAAGTGGAAGACATTTTGTGGCTGATTAATTGAACTGGAATGCAAAGTATTAGCAGTATTAGCAAAGTATTGTGTAGATGAGACAGTTTCGGCGTGGCTTGTGGAAATCTGATCCCGATATCTGCACAGTCAACTTTTTTTGTCCTACCTGCCATTTGAAAACAAATGCACATTCTTGGGTTCACTGCTTGTCCATGTGGTCTGGTACCCTAGTTCGTCGTGTGCCTGGCAGAAGGGCGTAATCGCGCTTTGACGCGTAATTACACAATCCGAGAAAATCAACTTTAAAGTTTTTGTGTTGCCATTTCTAAATTAAGAATCGCATAAGGTTCATTTCTGTCAGATGCAAATTTATTAATATTTCCAATAATGCTGTGCATTTTTAAACAAAATGATTACTTAATTTTACAGTTATTTGCATATTGATGCTAACGCCCTTTTGCCGGGAAGTTCTTCTGCCTTAAACGTGCGCGTAAGCAGCATGTGAAATGCTTATGCCCTTTTGCCGGGAACAAACTTTGCTCCAAGCGCGCTTACGCCCCGTTGAAGTGGAGAGGTGAACGAACTTTTATCATGTTTTGTTACATTGGTATTACACGCTAATGCCCTTTTGCCGGGAACAAAGAATGCAAAAACCCCTTACGCCCTTTTCATTCTGTTAATTACGTCAGAATGACGTAACCCCTCGAGACGAAATGTGTATCAAAATAAAGATATTTGAATACTCTATCGATTACCCCAATACCCCATTTGACCTTTTGACCCATTGTTCGTCCTTACGCCCTTCTGCCGGGCACACGACGAGTTGTAGAGCGCCGTGGTCCAGTGGTTACAAACCCCATTGAGATCATAATGGTACTTGTGTTCTTAGGCAAGACACTTGACTGCAATTGCCTGTCTCCACCCAGGAGTGTAAATTGTGAAGCGCTGTGAGTCGTATGTATAAAGAGCTGCATAAGCACCTTATTATTTTTATTGTTTTTATTAATGGGTTCCTGCAACTGGCACCTGGCACAAGCCAAGAAAGATGAAGATTCGAGAGGGCACCAGTGTATGGTAGTTGAGATGGTAGAAAGCTTGAACAGTAATCCAAAGGTGCTGGGTTCAAGTCCCACTGTCATCCAACAAACTTTGCTTTACCTAATAATTACATGAATATGATTAACCCTAACCTCTAGGGTGCATGCAAAATCATACTAAACTTGGATGGTTTGGGACTGTTGGGGTTAAATGAATTAAAGGTAGTGTACATGATTGGTCATTGTTGCATTTTTCAGAAATGGGCGGATTTGGGGTTAGTATTTTATAGGAAATATTGTTCCACTGACCTGTTCAGAGTTTTGCGTTCTTGGATGGCGAAAAAATCGAGAGAAAAATGGCGTTCGTTTTCAACCCTCGGGCGCATTTGTTAAAGCGCCGTCTTGTAAAATAAGCTAAATTTTTGTAAAAGAGCATAACGTCCAAGATGCACTTCATGTACTGGTTACAACGCGTCGCTTCGGTACACTACGCGTACGCCCGTTTTCGGATTGGTTACCCATTTTAGACACGGATTAACTAGATTCGGTCAATAGAGGGCAGCTTTCCAACGATTGTTCGGCCGAACAATCATTGGAAAACGATATAAATTTCCACTTTTCTTGAAAACGACAGGACACCTAGTGCCATCATTTCACAGGATGATTGAGACTGCTATTAACTTTGTCTAGTAATTATTCAGTAGAAAAAAAAATTGGAGGATTACCAATCGTGTACACTACATTCAAGTCCAGTAATCGTTATCTGATAATAATGTGACTACTAGTGTAGAATACAATTAATTGATATTTTTTTGTTTTCATTTGTCCAGTGCCATATCCTCCCGACCCGCTCTCCATTGTCCAGGTGACAACCACCACCATTGAGTTTCAGTGGCAGAATGCTGCCGGCCCCCGGGATATCTACAAGGTGACCTTTGACCCCAACGAGCCGGAGTTCTCCCCGCAATCGCCGTATTTCACCAAGGGTACCAGCATGCTGCTGACGGGCATCAAGCCCCACGTGACCGTGGACTTTGAGGTGCGCACCAAGTTTGGAGATGTGGTCAGCCGGCCGCAAAAACTCAGGCAGAGAACGTTTCCAACACGTGAGTTTCCGATGGCACAGTCTGATCAAGTGATTGATATTTTAAAATTTGACAAATTTGAGACATTTATAAAAATTGTAATGACCTCAGGCACCTGGATAGAAGGATGCCCACCTGTTTTCCTTTATATGTCTTTTGTGCTCAATGAATTGTGAATTGGTTTTGATAACTTAAATAGTCAAAACCTGATTAGATGTAAAGATAAAAAATGTTTGCAAATAACAGGGGCGTGTTTTCGCGACCCGCAACCTGAAACATGTTTGTGACGTCAAAACGATAACCAGGAACATGTTTACGCAGGCGCGAGAAAACGCAGAACCAGAAACTGTCATTGACCCATTGATCTCCACATTGACCGATCTTATAAACAAACATGGCGGAAGAGCGAGTAGTGCAAGAGTTTGAGTATCTGGTGAATGACGTCGAAGAAGAGGAATGGTCGAAAAGAAGAAAAAGTCGGTAAGACGATATTACCATGCTTTACACACACGACGGGCCCTGCCATGCATGGTGGCTCTCGTACATAATTCACTAATTTTTGGGACGAATCAAAAAAAATATCGTCTGCTTACGTTTCAGTATCTTCCGCCATTTTGAACCTGTGAACCGACTCCAACCTTCGGTTCTCGTTTGGTTGAAACAATGACGTCACGCAACCATGACCGAAGACGCAGAAACGCCCAACGAATGACCAAAGCGGAAACATGTTTCTGGTCACAGTCGCGAAAACACGCCCCAGGTTGCCTCTGTGCCTTTATGCCAACCTGACTCCCCTGAAAATTCTTCACTAAAAGCCTTCATTACACAGATTTTGTACAAATTGATTTTTTGTTACCGAGTTGATCTAATACAAGGAAAGTAATGATGTTTTACAATAAAAATATCCCCCCCCCCCCACCAACAGTCCCGGGGCCAGTGAGAGACTTCAAAATTACTAGTGTGGACTCTGACAACATTCAGATCGCCTTCAAGGTTCCAGAAGACCCGAATGGACTCATCATCGCCTACTTGGTGTCAGTCGAAGGAACAAAACCGGTATGACCTCATTGGTGATCAAATGATATCCACTGACCATGGAGTTTCATGAATATTGGCCATTGCATTTCGAAGATGTGTTTGAAAATTGTTTCTGAGATCTTCACGTGCTGTTTGTTGCTCGTCATTTCTTCAAGTAGTAACACAAAGAGTCGTTATATTCTTCTTAGGGCGAACCAAGCGAATCGGCCTTCCAGACCATCACTGCACTTCCAAACGATGTCCAGTTTGAAGAAATTATCTCCCCACTGAAGGCTGGATACACCTATACATTATCGGTTAGTGTAACCATCATTTTAGAGAAGGTCAAAAACCCTACATGGAAAGATGGAGCTACTTAAACACTTAAATGCAATATTCAAACTGAAAAGTAGAAAAGCCCTCAAAATGTCTACATTTGTCATTTTCCTTTTAAAACTTAAAATTTATCATATGCATTAATTTTTGGGAATATAAAATGTACACATGCAAGTGGAGCACAGACCTGAATTGTGTGGCCAGAGGTTTTCATTATAAAATGTTATGTTATTTAATAACCAAATTAGCAAAAATGAAAAAGAAAAAGAAAAATGGAAAGCCAAAACATTGAAATGGAATCTCTTCAAACCACAGATTTAAATGAACACCAAAACAATGTCAAATTTAACTGATTTGTTTGTTTACCATCTTTTTCTTACCAGATTCAAGCAACTAACACAGAGGGAACTGGGGAACCAGTGGTGCTCAGTCCTGTAACGCTGCCCATCAAAGGTAGTCCCTAAACTCATATGAAAGTATTCAGGCGCACGTAGGGAGGACATCATTATTAAATGAGCCGTATTATCAGTCGTACTGCTGTTTTTCATAGGTGGCTCTGATAATAACTTTAGTCTTGACGTGCGACTACAAACGGACTGTTGGTAATATCATAAGTCATTACTGATGAAGAGTTTTTCCGATGAATTTCTGACCTCATGTTTATTCTACTGGTCAAAAAATGTCCATTGAAGAATTTGATGCAAATCACTGATTGCAGTACCTTGGGGAAACAGCAGTTCTGCTAAACAATATACCACCTGTTTAATAAGGAGGCCATCCCTTACAATAATTTGGTTGATTCTCAATGAACCAGTTCGGTATCTTGAAGGTCAAAGGTTATTCGGGATAAAATTGCTGACATAATGTCACGTGATGTTACGCGAACGCCCATTCTGATTGAATTTAACACGTGCGCGTTGTGCGACCACCTTGCGCGTACATACGTGCGCGTTAGGACATTTGGGATAACTATGTCATTGTGCACGTACGCAGTAGAAATACCAAAACTGGCTTATACAATAGTGCCATCAAGCTGTTGATCCATGAGGCCATTTTCAAACTTGATGGTCGTCAAATCACCCATTTGACTCATCTTGGGGAATATTTCTGGGTATATTTTACTTTTAGCAATAGTTAGCGTGCTGATTAAAGAAACACCTTTCCCTGAAATCTCCCCAATTTATTCCCTTTGGTTGGTTGTCGAACTTATTTCCAAGGTTTAAATTTCCAAAGTGAACAAAGAAAACTGGCAGGAGCGGGATTTGAACCTGCAACCTCCAGAACACCGTACCGGTGCTCTACCAACCAGGATATCTAGCCATATGTTGGCGGTCTCCCAAATTGTCAGTATCTTTGTTGGGGGGGGGGGGTGCTGACAATTTGGGAGAGCACTGGTACAGTGTTCCGGAGGTCGTAGGTTCGAATCCCGCTCCTGTTAGTTTTGTTTGTTCACTTTGAAAATATATTCAAATTTACGTAGTCAGTTTCCCTTGTGGTTTGTTTGGCAAATTTATTTCCAAGGTCTCAGTGTAAGAATTCGACACTAAATGTATAACATTTATTTACAGAGAAATGACATCCAGAGATTCCGGACTGCTGCCGCACATAGTGCAGTCTGTACGTTACCGAAGCGCTATAGACCAAGGGCACCAGTCTGAAGTCCAACGGTCCAACTTTTTCCGAATCCAACTGGTGTCACTGAAATGATTTTTGTGAATGATTTTTTTAACAAAAGGTGCATTTTCAAGGGATCGTCGTCTGCATCATATTGTACTTTTGAATGATCTTTTGTACCTCTGTTGAATACCTCCAAGGAAACGAATAGTTTACCAGCCAGAGAAAATTTCAAACAATTAAGAAATTCCTGTCGTAAAACTGTCGACTCTGTCACCTTGTACAAAATCACACACATGAACCATTTTCTCAGCTGTTGACATTTACTGTTGACATGTATTGAAATTTACCTAGTCAGTTTCCCTTGTGGATTGTTTGACAAATTATAAGTTAAAAAGTCGTATCCTCATTGAGTGATCCCCACAATGTCGCTTCCCAGGTTGTATCGTAAAATTTGGTGTGATCCCTGGCTATACGGCATTTTGGGTTTATGACTTCTGACTAGCGCCCACCCGAACAAAGATACTGACAATTTGGGAGACCGCCAACATAGGACAAGATAGCTCAGTTGGTAGAGCACCGGTACGATAACCCAGAGGTCGCAGATTCGAATCCCGCTCGTGCCAGTTTCTTCGTTCACTTTGAAAAAATAATAAGACTAATGTAAAATGTGGGAGTGTGTGGTCCAGTGGTTCGGATTTGTGACTCATGGTCAGGGGTTCGAATCCAGCCACTGGCCATATGTAGTGTAGCTGAATTCGAACCCATGGCTTGCCCAAGGACACTTCATCCCCACTTGCCTCTCTCCACCCAGGAGTATAAATGGGTGCCGGCATTAGCTGGGGAGTAACCTGCGATGGACTAACATCCCGTCCAGGGGGAATAGAAATAGTCTGTCATTTCATGCTACCGAAACCGGAGATAAACGCTGGCCTGTTAGGCACATTGGCTTGTGACAGACTTTGCTTTTTTTGGGCTAATATAAAATGAGTGCCTTCTTGTGTTTTGTTGTTGTTGTGAAACAGCACCATACTTCAGTGGCCAGATATTGCTGACTGATGACTTCTTCGTGGACGTTACCTCATCAACGATCACCATTCGAATTCCCAACTCGCTGTTCTCTGATCGCAATGGAGTCGTCACTGCCTATACCGTTCTTGTTGTCGGGGCGACCGGTGAGTCGAGAAAATTGTGTTTGGTTTGAGCTAATGTATTCTTAGTACAGATTTCATGAGAAATGTCTGCCTATAACGTTCCCGTCATGTTTCTGAGGTGTGATCCTAATTAGAATCCTTTTTTATCGGTTTGGGTCAGCCCAATTGGTTGATTGAACTTGGATTAGGGTTTTGTAAAGAACTTGCCAATCGTAATATATTAATGTGGAGCTTATATAGCGCTTTATGCAAAATGTCTCGAAGTGCTTTACAATTATTACTCCTGGTCATCAGGACATGAGATCAGTTCTTGTAGCAGTTCGAGATCAGCACAAGCTAGTTCTCTCCCCTCACAGGTACCCATTTATTTTTTTATACCCCTGGGTGGAGAGAGGCAATTGTAGTAAAGTGTCTTGTTCAAGCACACAAGCACCATAATCCCCAGTGGGTTCGAACCCACATACCATCGCACACGTCGGACACGGTAACCATTGGACCACTGCGTCCCGTACGGCGGATAAAGTCAAGTCGGATATAAAGGACAGGACTCGTGTGACGAGCTCTGATTTATATTTTAAAAATGAGTTTAGTTTTATTGAAATAACTCTTGGTCTGGACATGAGCAGACAACATTCTTGGACGATCAACAATCATCGGGCTAGAACCTGCATGGTTGGCAA
Organism: Hippasteria phrygiana; assembly: GCA_037893225.1. Taxonomy (NCBI): domain Eukaryota; kingdom Metazoa; phylum Echinodermata; class Asteroidea; order Valvatida; family Goniasteridae; genus Hippasteria; species Hippasteria phrygiana. The sequence goes on along the minus strand of JAZGUH010000110.1, from coordinate 2,011,558 downwards.
AGATGGATTGGGGAACCAAAACTACATATTTGAAACTCATAAGGAAGCAACAATCATTTCTATTAGGTTCAGAATGCAAATGTTAATCCTCAACATAAGCATCTGAACACAAATGTACATTTCATCAGAGAGACCATATACTATGACATGGTAATCTTTCTGCATGTCCCCACTTGTATGATGCCACAGTTTGACGTTATTTCTTCGTAGGTCTATTTTAAGATATTTAAGATATTTTTTTTTATTCACTATTTCTAAAGCTCTTTTTTCATTTGATAGTATCTTTCGTTTTTCCATCAGCCAATCTTACGGCAGGCGCCATCTTGCCGAACTATCAGGAGGTCCGAAACTTTGCCGTCAAGCCGGTGTACCAGACTTCCGAGCCCTCGGATCTGTTCAATCTGGCGCGCCGACGCCGTCAGGCCATCGGTGCGGAGAGCGTGGACTTTGTCATCGGAGAAGAGACGCCATGCCCCAGCTTTGGATACTGCAATGGGCCACTCGATGCCGTCACACAGTACAGGTGAGTACAAGTGTATTTTAGGGAGCATTGCCTTACCCATGGTCGGGCCAGGCCGTTGTAAAGCATGGCCAAGCCCTGGGAACGCCCGGGCTTCCCTAATCCCCCTGGTTGTACACAATAAACTGCCCACTAATGCTGGAGTCCAGCCAGCTAGCATTCTTCACCCAGACTTGATCTTGGGCCCTTGAATGAAATGACAACAAAAGCAATCACTACAGATTAGTGTGGGAGGGGCCACAGCCTGGCCTAGCCTGGCAGAGGCTGGGCTTTATTGATTAGTAGATGCTCTATTGTTAGGTGATTTGTGGCTCACAATAGCAAGACTAAAAGCCAGAAGGCCCGGGCTTGGCCAGGCTTTTTAACGGCCTGGCCCGACCATGGGTAAGGCAGTGATCCCTTAAGTAATCCTGTAGATTTTTGCCCGGCATCCTTTTTTGTCTGTATATTATACGGCATGGCTCTAATACATGTCATCAAGGGGGCGGTATCACAGTGACTTCTACCGAGTATCTAAGCGATTATTATCAGTATTCGTATCATTTTATTTCTGGTGCCAAAACCAAGGATTCCTAAAAAGTGATTATTGCACTGCAGCTTGTCAACATGAAGAAATCTGTGAGGAGAAGAGATTTATGTTTAGTTTTAGAGGTGGGTAGAAAAACCCAGAATGATATTCTGGGGGAAAACCCATGGAATCGGACAGGGACTGAAAAACCCAATCCACATGTCGACCCTGGTGGGATTCGAACCGGGGTCACAGACGTGGAAGGCATGAAAAGTACCGCAAAGGCCAATCTGACCCCCATGATGACATCATGCAATTTCTAGAACCTAGGGCCAATTTTATAGGGCCAATTTTATAGAGCCGCTTAAGCGCAACAAATCCTTGCTTAATAAAATCATGTTGCCAGCAAAAATTCCATGTGAGTGATTTATATTGCTTGTGACTGGTATTTAGCTGTTGTTTGCTTAGCATAAAAATCACATGGGGTTTTGGCTGCTAACCTGATTTTCTTAAGCAAGCTTTTTTGTGCTTAAGCAAAAGCACAAAATTTGCTTTAGCACAAAAAAACCCACCTTGCTTAGTAAAATCAGGTTACCAGCCAAAACTCCTTGTGATGTATATTGCCTGTGACTGGTATTTAGCTGCCGTTTGCTTTTTGCATGTGAAATGCACAAGAAGATGTTTGCATCTTAAAGGCTTGATTTTCATGCATTTTTGGGGGCAATGTTTGATTTGCAGGGTTCGTGTACGTGCTGCCACTGAGAATGGTCTGTACACGGACATCCCTTGGTCTGACGTCATCACAACAAGTAAGTGTGAATTGTGTCTGTTGAATCTGGTGACGCGGTAACAGTAAATCTTGCCCAAGATGTAGCCTCAACATAAGCCAGTGTTTAAAGGGAGAGGTTTAAGCCTGTTTACTTTTGGAAAAAGTATGATAAAGTGCCTTGCGCAAGGACACAAAATACTAGCGGACATATTTTTGTAGTCACCAGCGCCTCCTGTCCATTAGTATTGTTTATCACCCTTTTTGTGGTACCTAAATCCAAGGGGCTACCATTTTTTGTAGAAACAAAACTCCAAATTGGAGATTTTTACAATTGGACAGTCAGGAAACTTGTAGGGCTGTTCATTTTCAAATAATTTAGTATTCTATTATTTGAAATTGGTTTGACCGAATATTTTTGATACTCGCCGATCAAGTTGCACGGTAAAAAGTTGCACGCAAAGCACGCCCGTGTTTTACGTGCGACGATCGATATTATGGACCGCCCGATCGACATTTTTTGCATGCGCCTGTTGTATCATAAGATCATTACGGGTACGTATAACAAGAAACCAAACCCCAGCCTGCGTTTTTGTTGCGGGTTTTACGGACGGGAACAATAAACCTCCGTTCACAAAAAGTTACGGTCGACAAAAATGCTGCATTTCACACTGCTAAGCGCCGTAACTTTTCTATGAAAATAGCATAAGTCGTATCTGTAGGTGCATATAATACTTTATCGAATATTTGAACTGGCAAAAAGGTATTCAACTATTCAAATATTCGGTATATTCGGGACAGCCCTAGAAACTTGACAAAAGTGAGATTTGAATCTGTGACCTTTGAAACAATGTGCGGATGCTCTACCAACTCAAATATCTTGCCCTATGTTGGTGGTCTTCTAGTTCATCAATAAGTTTGTTCAGATGGTGCTAGTCAGAAGTCCTAAACCTATATTATACAACACCTGAATAAATCCCACCCATCCGATTGGTGGGTCGTCGATCACGTGCATTGAATTATTCGTCCCATCGCACAACGCGAACCCGCACCGCCAAAAACGTTCTATCGCATGGTTCTATCAAACGGTAACGCGTTGATAGAACTTCCCCGCCGCCACAACACGGCTGTCATTTGACTGGTTCCCGGTCCCTCCGTTGTCCTCCGGACTTCAAATGTATATTATATACATATGGGGACCGGGAACCAGTCTAGGCTGTCGTTCACACAAAATGGCGGACGGTGTTTCCGAGCCGCGGTTTGTTTTCCTAACAGACGACGAAATATTGGAACTCGTAGGGGATGCTGACGCTGCTAACACAAAGAGACAAATGAAATATGCAGTCAAACGATTAGAGGAATTTGCAAGACACGCAGGAACAACAAATAAAGCTTTAACTGATTCGGAACTGGACCACTTTTTGTCGCGGTTTTATGCGGGACTGAGAAGGTAAACGGCAAGTTGTACACCTCAAAATCCATGCAAATCCATCTGTCGGATTTATTCAGGCGTTGTATAAAACAAATAATGAATGTTTCACATTCGTGCAATGGTAAGAATAATTTCATGAGGTGACAGATGGAATTTCCCATTCCACTCGGCTTCGCCTCGTGGAATGAAACATTCAATCTGTCATGAAATTATTCTTACCATCGCACTCATAAACAGTCATTATTTGTATAATGTCATGTAGACCTTTTTTACCCATGTGATTACCACATGTGCCTACATGTGGTAATCACATGGGTAAAAAAGGTCGGAGTGATCGTAATACGTGTATTGTATGGGGGACGTTAAACCATAAGGGCACGTGGCATGCTTGCTAATTTACTTGAATAAGCACTTCATTAACACTATGCAGTCGACGACATGTGAAAAAGGTCTGTAGCCGGGGATCACGTCCCAATTACACGATACCACCCTGGGAAGCGGCACGAGGGGGTGACGCATTGAGGATACGACTTTTTATCGTATGTGATGTGGTCTGGGAAAAACCCTTCACTTGGTGAAATTTATAATTCCTGTGTTATATGCATAACATTAATGAAGGCACTGTGTGTTGTTTTCAAAACTGTTTTATTCATGATTCTAGGATGTCTGTTTTACTTGAGTTATGCTGTCAGGAATCTAAGAAACCCAGCCGACTTCATGTTGAGAAATCAAGCTTTAAACTTCTACGTTACTCAATTAGTTTGCACAAAAACTGACAGAAATTTGTTGCCATTTAAAATGATGGAATTTTTAGTTAATATTTTCAGGAATGATAAATTTACATATTAATAATTTAATTGGTAGCAGACTCAAATTGTCAAAAAAAAAATATCTAGGGGACTATTGTGCCATTATCTTCAATGCAGGTTCGGCGACACGTGAAGGGTTTTCCCAGACCACATCACATATTTATAATGAGAGAAATTGACTAGGTACTTTGTAGCTCAGGTGAGGAGATAAAAGTAGTAGAAATAATGCGTTGTTGATTTGTGTTTTTGTTTTTCTTCCCCTTGACAGCATTTGACCCGTGGTGGTTCATCTATGCCCTCATTCCTTTCCTCATCGTTGTTCTCATCATTGCCTTCATCATGTGTCTCTGTTTTTGTGTCGCCGACAAGAAGAAACCTCCTAAAAAGCAGGCCTCAAGGTAACCTGCAGTCATAATATAGATACTGATGAGAACATGAGCACAGAATCAAAGTCATCATCATATGTGATGCGATCAAGCAAAATCAGTTGGAACTCGGCAATCCTTGTTTTGAGATATGGGCCAAATGTTCGTAGGGGTGGAAAAATCAAAATTGACTTTTTTTTTTACAGAAACAGAACGGAAAACATTCTTCTTTCACAACTTTGTTGTGATATGTATTATAAGTATGCTAAAAATGACTCAATTAAAGTACTGTAACTTTAAACTTGATTTTCTTGGTTATTTTCTTTTTAATGTACCGGTGTTCAAATATTTGTTATTTTTTTACCAAAGGTCGTATTCACATGGGGTTTTCACTAAAATAGAGCTTGAAGTACGCTGCAAATGAAAATGTAAAAATTGACCGGGGCCTACTTTAGACTGATTTTGCTAAATCGCATCACATATGTGACTCATCTGACAATTAACTGTCATTTGCCTGATTTTAGATTTCTTTATTCCTATGCAATTCATGCATGAGCGCTAAACCTGTAGACGTTCTTGCCAGGAACCGTCCCCAATCCTACAAGTTCTAAAGTCCCTATATATGAACTTTATTTAGTTTGACAGGTTGAAGTGATTAATGCATGCTATTTAAACAAAATAAAAAAATGAAAGATTTGAAAGGAACTTGTTCATCTGTGCATTGGAAAGTCGCCCTTCTGTCAACGAGGACTCATCAAATGTCTGTAATTTGATAGGAGGAGAAAGAAACGGCCTGTGCCAGAGCAGCAAGAACAGAACATGAATGCTAGCAACAATGTCGTCCTGACCAGCACCTCACAGGAAGATCTTACTCCAGACACCCCGCCCCCCAAGCGGAGTGCCACCTCCAGGTAGGTAGTCAGAACAATCTTTTCAATTTCATTATTTCCCCAAAGGACAGACAGTTAGGTTTTTTTTTTCCCGCTCCGTGCACAACAGTTGAGGGCGCTGGCCATGAGAATCATGGGTGCGTGAAACTCCGTAGCAAACCAAACAAAGTCAAGTAGGGGTGTGCATTTACGGGTAGCACGGGAATCGGGTACCCGATTGAAAAAAAAGAACAGGTACCCGGATACCCGTTAAAGAAAGGCAATCCCAAAAATTAAATCTCGGAAATTGGTGTTCGTAAACGGTCTACACATTAAGACTACCACGTCGGTGCATCAATGCAGCGAGTGTGTACAGTGAGCTCTATAGCTTTCCAGTGTAAATTGCATTTTTGCAAGCGTCATTTTTCCCATGTACCCTGGTTTTCATTTTGAAAATTACCCACAAATGACTATCAAAAACTTTCTTTTTCATTGTCTGAGAAATTAATTCGGTTATGGGGTACTCAATCCAGTAATTTGGAACCGGTCCCCGACATTAAGCGGTTGGGTACTTGGGTACCCGGTTTGGATGCACCGCCCTAAAGTCAAGCAGTCAAATTGGCATTTAATTGAATGTGTACAGAATGGAAGTGAAACACTTCTATTCTGTACACATTTAATTGGCTTTCAGTTTTAATTAAATGTGTACAGAATGGAAGTGAAACACTTCCATTCTGTACACATTTAATTGGCTTTCAGTTTTAATTAAATGTGTACAGAATGGAAGTGTATTGTACTGGTTGCCAAACAACCATTTTGGGATGAGTACCTGCGAGGAGTACTGGGTATTTCTTGTTGCTGATTGTATTCCAGGCCCGTTGCCGTGGTGAATTTCGGGCAGCATGTCCGCAAGATGGCAGCAAGGACTGGATACAACTTTGCCAAAGAGTTTAAGGTTAGTGGAGTACTCCTTCATCCATGCTATGACTGTATCAAGGTGTCTTTAGATGGAGGGAAACTTGAGCTTTTTTTTGTCTTGTGCAGAAATGGAGATGCTAAACATCCTATGATTTTGGAAAGATATTATGGTTCTGTCAAACCTAACAGATCTGGGGCCAATTTCATAAAGCTGTTAAGCAAAGAAATTTGCTTAGCATGCAAATGCTTCCTTGACAAAAACTGGATTACCAACCAGATTTCCATGTGTGGAATATTGCTTTTGACTGGCATTCAGCTGTTGTTTGCTTCGCATGAAAATTACATGGAATTTTGGCCGGTGACCCGTTTTTACTAAGCAAGACATTTTCATGCTAAGCAAATGTTTGTGCTTAACAGCTTTATAAAATTGGCCCCAGGGTAGATCCCATGGTACTGTATAGATTTCATGGTTCTGAAAAACTCTATTTCTGAAAAGCCATTGTTTTTCTTGTTTTTTAGAATCCATGGTTCTGGAAAAAATTTCCCATAGCTTTATCTTGATGCATTGTTATGTAAATGCTCTTTTTGCAGGATCTGAATTTGATTGGTGAGACTCTGGCCAAGACAGCAGGGGCCCTGCCTGAGAATGTGGAGAAGAACCGCTACGGTAACATTGTACCATGTAAGTGCCCTTGGCAGAAGTTCCTTATCCATTGTCAGGGGCCACTTTCTCTGTGATGGAATTTTAAAACTATGACAATCTTATTCATACTAACAACTTTGTGAAAGGGCAAAAGAGAAAAATCTCTGTACTAATTTAATTTACATCATCCCCGATGCAAATTCCATCTTCTTAACCAACTTTTTGGTCAAATATTTTAACATTTTCCTGTCTAAGGTCAGAACTTTTTGTCTATGTCCTATTTAAAAAAATTGTTAACCAAAACACACAATGCAGAATGCTCAAATGTTCAACCAATCGGGTTTTGTGTACCATCCATGCATTGGGAGCAGACTTTCCTGTCGTGGGATGCCATTGGACCAAGCGGTTTTCAGAAGAGTTATGCATTTAAAACTGCCTCACACAATAACAAAATATCTTATGTTATGTCCATAGTTGATGGTAACCGTGTTTGTTTGAACAAAGATGAAGACTATATCAATGCCAGTCTGATGTCGGTAAGTTCTCTTGTTATTTTGCTGTTTGTTGCGTTGTCATGCTAATATCCTTAATAGACCCTCTTCATTTGAGGTCACCAGTCCATCTTGGATTGCCTAGGGTAGTGGTGATAAAGAAGTCCTTAAATAAACCAGTCATGGGTGACACCTGCCAAATATGTGACCCGCTCTGCAAAATTGGAAAATAGTGTTTTATATATAGCTGGAAAGGCCATTTTATATGCTTTCATATGGTATATGTCTGAGGTCTGTAGCATTTTGCAATTACGAGATATTTGGAAATTTGCATGTTTGTTTTCAGGAATTTCTTGAAATGACTTAAGAAGAAACAAGCCATTAAAAAAAAAAAAACAGCAAAGCAATAGATGGAAGCACTCGACAAAAACACATTCTTTTTCCAACTTTATTCACTGAAATCAAAGATTTTGGTTATGAAATAGAATAATATAGGTATCAAAGATGCCAAAAATTCCCTCCCTTCAAAATCACTTGTTTGAAGAATTGTTCACCCTCTTCACATTGAATGGCCCATAACTCGTAATAAAAGCATACAGCGACTTATGTGCCCTTTTTGCAGAGCGGGTCACATATGTGACTGCATGCACCGTGATCTATCTGGTTACCTGGGCTGGTTACGTAGATAAAAAAAAGTCTATATTGCTTTGCACCACCCCCAACCTGTTATACTCAGGAAGCGATCTTCACATGTACGGTTTCTATCACTGGAAGTGATGGTGGAATTTTCTTTTGATATTCTGTGCATTTCATTTCTGCATGTGGACAAACACGTTCAAGGTTTTACGTTGCTAAAATGTCTTTGCTTCATATGCAGGGTTTCAGCGGCGACAGTGAATATATCGCCACCCAGGGACCCCAGGCCAATACGGTCAATGACTTCTGGCAGATGGTCTGGGAGCAGAACGTCCCAGCCATCGCTGTCATCGGAAGTTGTGTGGAGAAAGGACGGGTAAGTCAGAGGATCTGACGACCAGCTGATGTATATCAATATGGTCCAGATACACTGAAATGGCCTATCACAGTTGAAGGTTATGAAATATTGTCCAGTCTGGTTTATAATTTGATGCGACAAACAAATACTACCCCACAATAAATATTGACGGGCTTGCCCAAGGTTGTGGCTTACTCGTAGACAGCGATAGGCGAATTGGCCAAATAGTAAGGAAAGGGTCAGCTATTAATATTTGGAATAACATCTGAACTAAGTTGGCTTCACCATGTGAAATGAAACTCTTAAGAGTGAAATGTGTAGTTCTGAAAAGAATTTGACCTTGAGTATTTGTTTTTAAAACAATAGCAATGCTCAAAGACTTCACTTTTTATATCCTCAGATTTTAATTGATGCCGTTTTAGTTCTTCACACGTTTTTTTATGTAAAATGCCTCAATTTATTTTAAATGATTTTTTTTTTAATGAATGAAGGTTTTTTTGGTGCTTTTATTATTGAGGGCAAGATTTGATTTTAGAGCATAATAGTTGTACATCATTAACTGTTATACCAATTTGCGTCTGTAGGTAAAGTTTGCCCAATACTGGCCATCTGATTCCAGGCCTATCACGTTTGGTGACGTGACCGTGAACAGGGTCTCGGAACGGGAAGAAACTGAGCGGGGATACATCGTGCGAGAACTGTGCCTGGAATCGGTGAGTTTACCCGTGGTTCATAGGCTGTGTGGTTTGTCTGAGAGTGTGTGAAGGATAAGGGTCACTCTGTATTTGATGTGAATTTTAATGTGAAAAACTTGACAATGCTAGAACTGAACATTTTCTTCGTTTTTACTTTTCCACTTTTTTTTCCGGGCATTTTCTAAGTGATAACTAATGTGCCTCCATCAATCATTGCTCTTCTCTCACATTGTTGTCATGTTGTAGGGATCAGAGGTGCGTTCACTGCGCCAGTTTCAATTCACTGCCTGGCCGGACCATGGCGTGCCCAAGAAGTCCGACCAGATGCTGCACTTCATACGCACTGTGCGCTCCCAGTTGCCTGAGAACGCCGGACCCCTCGTGGTGCATTGTGGGTGAGTGTAGTCAAAGCGGCACAACCCTTGAAACTCTGGTCACAAGTCTTTGTGGGACAAGGTTCATCACAATGGCTATAGGTCGGTTCCCACTCGTGCCATCATCGGTGTTACAGCATGGAAATTCAGATTGAATTGGGCGGTACGAAACTCCATGAAAAGATATGGTATCCTCATTGAGTGATCCCCACAATGTCGCTTCATGTTGTATCGCCAAATTGGGTGTGATCCCTAGCTATTCGGCATTCTGGGTTTATGACTTCTGACTAGCGCCCACCCAAACAAAGATACTGACAATTTGGGAGACCGCCAACATAGGGCAAGATAGCTCAGTTGGTAGAGCGCTGGTACAGTATTCCGGAGGTCGCAGGTTCAAATCCCACTCCTGCCAGGTTTCTTTGTTCACTTTGAAAATTCAGAACAGATGATATGATTGAAATGTTGCTGATAGAACACTAGCCAAACAATAGGTGAATCCCAAATTAGGATAAAATGTAGTTACTGAAAATTAAGTGATTATTTGAAGGAAATTTCAATGATTCAAAACTTCCCAAATATACATGGAATTTTGTACAAACGTGTGTATTTCCCCATAGTGCTGGCATTGGCCGTACCGGTGTGTTCATTATGCTGGACGTACTGACGCAGCAGCTAGCTCTAGATGAGTACATTGACGTGTTTGGCGCTGTGGCCAGTAAACGAGAAGAGAGAACCAACATGGTGCAGACGGAGGTAAGGCCATAGAAAGGGAATCTAGGAAAGCTAGGGTTTCGTATGTCATGTGGACGGATCTTTTTAATAATACGTATGAGAAATATTCTGGAAGTGTAGTTGTGAGTGGGCTATAAGTAAGAGATTTGACCTTGTTTCCTGATTGGCAAAAGATTGGCCCACTAATAATGGGCCTTGTAACATTTTCTAAACTTACACCACGAAACAGTTGCAGTGCAGTAAAATTAAAAAATTTGGATTATTTCCTGAAAGTGCAGCTTATGAGCTTTAATTTGACGTATTGTGCGTCACTGAAGATCATTCCTAGCCTACACTATAACCTCTTCAAGTTATTAATCATTTGTTTTGAGAAGTTATAAAAGCCGAGAGTCAGTGCGGTGTGCATACTGTCCTCTGAGTACACGGCCCGATATTTCACCCTAACATCCACTGTGTTCTCTTTTCGGTTTTATATAATACCTTCCGATATCAGAGAGAATGGTTTTCAAAAGTTTCAAAATCGGCTTCCGAGTGGACGGGATGCTGCGGAGCTACTTTGCACTACTCTAGCTGTTCCTAGATGTAGAACAAAAAGCTATGCCAATAGCTTTTTCCCGTCGTTCTGTATCTCTATGGAATTCTTTGCCTGGTGCATGTTTCCCATCATCTTACGATCTTTCCTAATTCAAGAGGAATATTAATTCCTGCCTTTTGGATCTTTGATTCTTATTCTCTTTGTGGCTCCGTACCTTCCGTACCTTTTAGCCGCCTTCTGGGTGAAATTACATTAAAAATAATATGACTGTGCCACCTGACATATTTGTTTTGACTCGTGGGCCTCTCACATCTAAGCAAGGTGTGTGGTCTAGAACTCATCGTACGTTTGTTCTAATTTTGTCTTCTGGTATTGTGTATCTCTTTTGCCCACAGCATCAGTATGAGTTTGTGCACAGGGCGTTGCTGGACATTTTAGAGGGCCGTGTGACCGGGCCCCACTGGACGTTGAAGTCCAAACGCCGTAAGTAGAAAAGAAACTAGTAGAGTGGTCCTATTCATTGCACTTGGATCCCCCCTTTCGCCGGTGTGAATGAAAGCTTTGTTTGAAAAAGCTCTATCCATTACACTCCTATTCAAGAACAATATAGTTGAAACATGAATGGATTGAGTACGCGCAGGAATGCGCGTATACACAACAACCGGCCAGGTAGTCTCTTTTTCAAACCACGACTATGGCCGCCGTCCATATTCATTAGGTTAAGTGTGGTAGACACTTTGTGATAAAAGTGAAGAAAATACCAGTAGTCCTAATTACACTGTTCTCATAAAATTAAATTGTATGGGGCAAGAAAGGGGTAGGGTTGGGTTTCGTACAAGGCCAGAACTATAGTCCATAAATTACTCCTCTCATTAAATGCAACGTGTCCCATTTCCCAATCGCCTCATACTTTTTACTCTTGATTTTGAGAAGCTAATTTCGAAAATCTTCTCTTGATATGCATAGGAGTCAGCATTGACAGTGACCAACGGGTTGAGGAAATCATCGCTGAAGCGACTATGTAACCACAATGCATTTCACCGCCACAAAGTGGCCACGACTTCCTGACCTGATTGCCGTCAAGAAATCTGGCTAAGATGATCCGTTCTTTAAGGATTAAAACTTTAAATTCAAGTGTTTGCTCAGCCGCACTATATACGCAGCTATTAAACTCAAATATATTATTCTTGGGATGTTATGATTATTTTATGTAGATGGTAGAATTTGTATTTGTCACACTAATAGCAGTGATGTAGTCAAGACCAGGCACGAGACAAGGCGCAAAGACCAGGCGCAAAGACCAGCTTGTAACAGGCACAGGTAACAGGCATAAACCATGACAAAGGAATGCTTTTATTACAGTTTATTTGAATAGCTTAAGACTTTGATTAAGACTGAAGGTCTTGTGATGGATAACATTTATGAGCGAAATAGTGGAGAGGGTTGGAATAGATGATGCAAAATTTTCAGACTTTGAAAAAAAGTTTTAATGTTAAGATTTTGTACTATGTGTGCAGTACTACATACATTCAGCGTACATCACCAGAAAGAGTTGTATATATTCCTTGGTAAAGAAATGATAAATTTATGTTTTTGGGGTAATGTCTATACATTCTGAAGTAAAAAATATATGACTTTTTGTGCGATACATAACAAATGACTGCGTGCGACTTATTTTTTTATTGTCAAATAGTTAATTTTTCCACAAGTTAACCATGCGTAATTTTAAGTTTTTAGTAAGTTTATAGATAAGTTTAATGAATTCAATGTAAAGGAAATTTTGGGTTGAACAAGTAAATAGTACACATGTATCTTTTTGTGTGGTAAGAGTACTGTTTTTTAATGGACGAGTGTCGACAATATCATTTAAAGATGGACTTATTTTTGTACCGGGACCTGAATTAAGCATGTTAAGTAATTACAGAGTTAACGGTCAGTGACCAAGGGGTCATTCAAGGTTTTTTTAATGGTCCATAATAGTGACGTGACACCACAAAATAGGTGGAAAGTAGCAGAAGTTTGAGACGATGGCATTTCCTGGAAATGCAAATGTATATAATAAGCTTTAGTTTGATAAGTAATATGTTCATGCAGCTCATTAATTCCTGCATCCCGCTATAATCTTTTGAGTCTGACCCCTCATTTTAAGAAAATATAGCTTAAAATTTGTTGCAGTATAACCAGAGTTCCAAAAAAAAAAACCACCTTCTAAAAATATTTCGAGATTTAATTCAGTTCTAAGATTTTGGAATATGAAAAAAAAATAGGGCTTTTCAAATGTAAAAATGCCAAAATCCCAACATTGACTTTTCAGTGTTTCTGCTTGTAACTCAAAAAAGCCATCGTGTGACTTTCAGCTCATTTTGTACTGGTTGATCACAATTATGCTCGTGTAACAAATGCAGCTGCAGTAGTCACACAGCGGGAACCCGTATGTGTGATGGTGAAGCATATTCAAGCAGTATCGTTTCATCACAGCAAAAATCATCCAAATTATTACTTAAGCGAGATTTCACAGAAAAATGATTCTGAAATAAACTTTCCTGCATTAGATTGTTTTTGGATAACTCGATCAGCAAGTTTTCAAAACTTAAAGGATTATGCCGTAGATAAATTACACACGAATGAACGCGACATACACGTAGGTTGTTTACTTGGCACCAAACCTCGTTTTCAAACCGGGACGTGCACAGATCAGTGCTATTTTCGTCGATGTTAAATTCGTCTATTATTTCTTGTTAGACTACTGTAGAAAACTTGTGTAGGTGTGATATTTCCCACTCAATGGATACAAAACTTATAAGCTGTTTTATTTAAGTGCCATATTTACCCATTGTAGTGGTGTATGTGATACATTCAGAGACTCGTAATTTATTGGAATAGATTTTAGTAGAATTGTACTTCAGGCAAGTTAGTATTTTGATCTGCACAGTCGGATCAGGGGCAGAACCAGGAATGTTTGTGGGGGGGTGGTCAGGCCCTGCGGATTTTTGTTTACACATAAAAGCCCCAGAATTTAACAAATTAAGGGATTTGTAATCGCCCTTGTTTGAATCCCACATAAAAGCCAACTGAAAAGAGAGAGGGCGGGGCAGTGTTTGCCCCTCCCCCGATCTGCAGACCCAACAGCAACACCGGTACTTAATTGACCAATATGTGTCGGTTTGTTTCTAATACACTGAAAGTGTTTATAGTTATTTTGGAACCCGACTGTCATGTGACTTGGGAGCTAGTTTCATTGGTTAGCACCTGAATTGCGTGGTGGTCTATGTGCGACATAGGATTATAACGTGTTGGTTTGAAGAATCGTGAGAATTCTTGAACATTCCTATTTTCAAAAAGTTTCTAAGTTGTAGACAAGCTTGTTCTTTGGGAGTGTAGTGTTGTCGGTAATCTGTGGTGGGACATATATTTTTAATCAGTAAAGTTCAAGATAACTGGAATATTATATTTGTATACAGATATGAAATAAATTTTTGTGATAAAAAATGGTTGCAATCTCCAAGCAGTATATTTTTGTTCGGTGTATTTTTCTTTTAGATGCAGATTACAGTTGTCAATTATGGAGGAATGTTGTGTATCTGAAAGTGAAATCTAGTATGGTGTCAGTGGTTCTAAATCCATTTGATAAAGTCACCTAATACCGCATTTGGTGAAGAACCGTTGCATATATGTCACATTTCTTTTTAATTTTAGACAGATAATTAAGAGGCATGCAAAAGCAAGAAATGAATGGCAAGTGGTGGCGAACAACAAACGGGCAAGTTTGAGGTTTTAAATTTTATTGAGCATCTTCATCGATGTTTTCAAAATTGGTTGATTTGCACGAAGTTGGTACAAAACTAATTTAAATAAGGAAAATCGTTGATATAAATATATAGCTTATAAATGGTCATAAGTAGAATAGTTGATAATTTTCTTGGCTTCCTTTTTGCATTTGCTTTCAGTGTGTCTGCAAGTATGTGGTCTACAAATGAAATGGCCTACCTATCAGCTCCTAATCAAGTTTGTTCAGGTCGAGACATTGGTAAGCATTTATTTCCATCAGCACAATAGGACATATATTTACATACTCTCAAAGTCAGTCACAAAGTAATACAATAGAATGACGATGAAAACGTTATGAAAAATGCATCATTAAATTCGTAAATGTCTTCAACCCATTCCTTGTTTTACACCTTAACGGTCCCAAATCCTCCAATTTTAATATGATTTGGCATAGAGGGTTAGGTTTAAAAGGCAGCAGTGCAGGGTGTCCTTAAAAAAGTACACCCATTTTTGAAATTTATGTTATCGCAAAACTACTGCATATTTAAGAAAAAAGACAAATGTCTGTGGAAAGGGTAGAATGTCATCTGTCCAATGGTATAAGGTTTTATTATGCCATTGCCCAGGTTGACTGAGCAAACAAGACAGTTATGAAAGGTACTGAAATCAGCACTGTGACAAGTTGTTGACTTGAGTGACAAAGCTCAGGCAGGTGTTTTTAAGGACAAATTCTTTCGCTGTTTAAACACATTGGGAAAAGTGATGACGAGGGCGATGAATCAATTTTTCTGATCCCTTTCTTTTTGTGTTACATTTTAATACCTGACCAATTTAAGGCGCTGTGCTCTCCACATTGCCACCACTCCTTTTGATCTTGAGCAGACTGACAAATCCTTCAATAAATAATTGATCAATAATAATAATAATGAACTGATTAATTGATTTGTCGCAGTACCGCCTTGAACCCCTTCAGCTCCTGGGCCGCGTCAGACCGGAAGGTGATGGCGATCATGTTGCTCTTGGATCGGAAGTTGAAACGGCTCTTGGTGCCGCAGTAGAAGACGGGGCTGTCCAGACGAGCGTTGTTGTCGGTGATCTGTTTGGAGTGAAAAAAGGCGAGGTTTCTTACATTTTAAATTGGGAAAACTCCAGTTTGTACGACCTTCAACAAGGAGGCTATTTTTGAATACCAGGGTTTTCATATTAGGCCACACATTGCAATAAAAAAGTGCATCGTTAAGCATTTACTGTAAACTGTTTGGAGTGAACATTGTGAGATTTCTTGTGAATTGAAAAAAGGAGTCCCAACTGTACTGTACAACTGAGGTAATATAATGACAACAGTGTTTTTTTTATATTAGAGCAAGAACAGTGTAGTTTTTACACCAGTGAAAAGAGTATAAAAAAATGAACACTATTAAAGTGTACCACACAGTGAAACAATGGCAGTTTGAATGGAAAAAACTGTCACAAAAAATATAAAAAAACCTTAGCATTGTTATCACTGAAAGTCACAATTTATACAATTTACCCACTCTGTTGGTTTATTATTGGGTGGTGTTATGTCATACGGGCTTGTGCAGCCAAGCATAATGCACACACAAGGCAAACAATGGATTGAATACATGCAGGAATGTGTATATAGATGAGAACCAGCCAGGTGGTATTTTTCAAACCGCGGCTTTGGCTATCGTCCGTATTCAGTGGGATAAATAATGAGGTAACTTTCTCCTTGGGCACAAATTTTTTCCTATTTTTTGTTTTTTAATTAAAACATCACTATTTCACAACTATTTCAACATCCCCTCCCAGTTTTCCAAAAGAAAATGGCAAAACAAAAATCTTTTCAGACATTTTTTTGGGAATTTTGCCCCAAGGCATGGACTCTGTCCTTACCGATACATAGTCCTGTGAGCAAAAGGGTTCCCCGCCGTCTAGTATAAACTTCTGGAAGGTGACCCGTATCCTCTTGCCTGGCTTGACCACGACGGTGGTCGTACACATCTGGTTTGGCCCATACGGATTCGGCCAGTTTGGGCTAGTGACGCGACCACTGGCCACAGTCAAAACTTTGTCGCATGCTGCTTGTTGAAAGAGAAGAAAAAAATACCATACATGTCTGCATTACAGTCTGTTTTAAATCTTAGTCGATTTCAATTCTTTGTGTGTTTTATGGTTAGCTCTAGCATTGGGTTAACATTAGGTCTTTAGTCAAGAGTTGTATTCGAGTCCCTGCAAGTCCAGTCAGAAGTCCTTTCATAAAGCCGGTCACAAGTAACTGGATGAACAATGACAAAGGAATGCATTTGTCAAAGCTCATTTGAATAGCTTGTGATTGGGATTAGGACTGGAGGGCTTGACTTGTAGGGACTTGTAGGAACTTGTGATGGACTCGAATACATCTTTGTCTTTAGTTCTTAACCCACTGAAGCTGGACGACAGCCATAGCCACGGTTTGAAAAAGACCACCTGGCTGGTTGTCATCTATATGCGTATTCCTGTGCATATTCAATCAATTGTTTGCTTATTGTGTGACATACCAGCACCCCATTATTAACGGTCGCACAGAATGGGTTATTTATTAAACCAAGTGTGTTATTATATTGAAGTCTTTAGCATTTATGTAAACAAAAATTATACGCTCGGGGAGGGGGGGGGGGGGACAGTTCATTGATATCTGATGGAGCTACTCTGCTAAAACAATACAAAAATGAAAAACTCTCAAAAGCAATGCCCCCACCTTACATATAGTTGGAATGAGAAGAAAAAGAATCCATCTGAAAAGCAATCATTTCTAATCAATTTTAAAAGCTATCGCTGTTTGTAAGTCGCTGTCTTGTAATTTAAGTCGGCACTTTGGGCAGGTTTTTCAAGGAAGGTTCAGTTTCAAAGCCTGGGCAAGAATTTGAGCAATGAGCTTGTCGGGTCCTTAAATTTATGTAAGGACTGATTCAAAATGTTGAAGGTTTCTTCTTCAAAATCTAAATCCGAACACGGTAAAATCCTGATACATTCAGGTTTTGAAAGTTGAACTCACAATTTGGTGGTGTAGCCGAGTCAATGAGACTGTAGGTGAGATGGTAGCCGCTGTTCACAGAGGACGTCTTGTGCTCGATGATGACGATGTTATGGCGCACGGTGACTTTCCGGTTGGTAATATATCCGCAGTATCGCTGCTCGCTCAGACCAACTTTGATTGAAAAGCTCTCTAGAGTCAGAACAAAATGGTTCAAATGAGTTCACATACTGAAAATTATCTTCCATTCTGGAACATTGTAGAAAATAATATCAATGATGTAACGATTGCCAAAATGCATAGCCGAAATCGTGGATACATTTTTGGTTACAATTAAAGACACCATTACGAACAACTTACGAATAATTCTTAGCAGACCTAGTATTTGACAAACTTTAGGCCGTTTTTTACCTCTTGAATACGGACGACAGCCACAGCTGTGTATAATTTCAGAAGTATTTTCCATCACTATTTTCTTAAGGTGTTGTTCAACACCCAATAAAGTTGTACCTATGCACACAATTAATAATCACTAAGTTTTGTTAATACCTGTATCGCAATCGATAACGAGCTTCATGATCCTCAAGACAACCTCCTTCCCAGGTGATACAGCAATGATCTGGGAGCAGGTCTCCCCGCCAGTGTCTCGTCCGATATTGTAGATGATGCCGGAGGATTCCGATGTCACACCATCACAGGCACTGGGAACTGGTGATAGGGTGATGGAAACTTGCAATATCAGACCGAAATTTGAATTGCTTTCAGTGAGAGCTTATTATCATATTATTCATTATCATCAACAGGAATTGTGTAATTAGTCAAACGAATTGTTGGTTTTTGTCAGAACTGTGTTAGCCCTAACTGTTAAAGAAAGGTTTCATCATGCAGTTTTTCCCA
Organism: Hippasteria phrygiana; assembly: GCA_037893225.1. Lineage (NCBI taxonomy): Eukaryota > Metazoa > Echinodermata > Asteroidea > Valvatida > Goniasteridae > Hippasteria > Hippasteria phrygiana. The sequence continues at coordinate 1,993,226 of JAZGUH010000110.1, read as the reverse complement.
GTGTAATACATTGACAATTTTCACAACTATGCAAGACTTACACATTGTACGTATGGTATACACACTATACGCTACAAAGACTTGGCCAGTCATAGAGGGACTGTCTTTTTCTGTCTGTAGTCTAGTAAACATTAGTTTGTTCATATTTATTTGCTGTATTGCTTGCGTACTTTTATTTCACTTTCTCAATCGGAAACCTTTATCCACACTACAGATCTATATAACTGGGAGATCAATGTAAAATATGTCCGATTACAAGTTTAATTCGCATACCAGTGCACTCAGTTTTCAGTAATTTTTGTGACACCATGAGGGCAGTACCATACCTATTGATGAACACTCCCCCTCGTTACATGGCTCCTGTTCTGTTGGTTTATCAGCCTGCCGACACTCGGGACTGCCTGGTGCCTCCACGCCGTCACGCACGCAACTTACCATCCTTCTTCGTGTACCCTGCGCGCAGGTCACGGAACACTGGACAAAATATCAAAGTCGTCGGTTTATATTGATGATAAAAACTCATGAACGAGAGTACTGGTGATGGAGTGTCTCATGGTGACCTGTTTTTTTTTCCTTCTTGTGTCTTCCATGAATAATTTTCTATAATCTAACCCCCCCCAAAAAAAAATTTGGTAAGGTCAATTGGTTGTTACTGAAAAATTTCCCATTGAATGATAAAATGTTTCGAATCACTTTACCACTTGCCACATCCCTCTGTTCCTTCCATTGCCTAATTACCTCCCCTATTAACCTCCATTTTTTGCCCCCCCCCCCCCACTTCACGCTCCCTTCTCCCCACCCCCTCTTTCATCCTCACGCAAACCACACTCCTTTGTTCCTTGCTGTCCCTTCCCCCCTCTGTACTCCCTTTGATGTTCACCCACTGCCACTCTCCTTTGGTCCTTAATCTCTGTTTTGTGTTTCTCCACCCACCCCCTCTGCTTGTGTATCCCCCTCATGTTTGTTTCTTGTACCACTGTCATTTGCTTTTGAGAAAGAACTCGTTTAAGTTCGAAACATTGGGCCAACTAATTTTGTTGAAAAAAAAAAATTTCAACAAATTACAGGTAAAATCTTACCGGGAACCATGCGCTCGTTTCCCACCGTGCCGACATCACGAATGGGCATATCTCGGTGTTACAGGCCTGACGTTCAGTGGGCTTGGGCTGGGGACAGAGGTCGTCTTGTACGACCTCATCTTGGCCATTCACGGTACGATAGCAGGTCACTGTGCGGGTCTGCGTACCACCTCCACACGTGGATGTACATTGACTGAAAGTGGTACCCACCCATCTACAGGGATAAATCAACAAACGTAGTATACAACATTTGCAAACATCAAAAAACAAAACTACTGAATTATTACGTAATACCGTACTAGACTAAATAGCATTGTCAAGCATTCTGTGAAATCCTGGCACCTAGTGTGCTGTCGTTTTCAAGAAAAGTGGAAATATCATTTTCCAACGATTGTCAGCTGACAATCGTTGGAACTATTGATGTGTGTGCTCCTCAATGCATGGTTTAACACAGAAAAAGGCAAATGAACACTATAAATTGACATCAAAAGGGAGGTGAGTAACGTCGGTCTCGTCAACAGTGGACGTTACCCTGCCTGGGTCTATAGGTCTGAGAATTGGGATTATATCTTTGGTATCTATTGAAGATTTTTCCTCTATTTAGATCTGGACTCAGGAAAACCATAAGGGTGGTAGGGCTGGCAACCTAAAATGTGGCGAACCCCACCACCTCTGTTGTAGCCCTTTTACCTAGAGTGGCTCTTGTACTGGGCAACTTCCATAAAAAAAACCACCAAAATCACTAACCTGAATGACTCCTGCACCCCACTTCCTGACGAACCACTAGGTGCATAGTATCGATACTGTATGTCCGGTTGCACATTGATCCCTCCCACGTAATTGACATTAGGGTCCAGGAATAAGAAAGCTTCCACGATAATCTCTTGGGTAGTCGGTCCAGCAATGGTCAAACTCTCCAGCCCCGTCTGACTCTCGTAGATAACTACTGAGCTACCGGCGCTGTAGCGGCCACTCGATGGTCTGTAGTTACCGACGCCTTGGAGGATATACTCAGTTCCGATTTTCAGAGCTTTAACAGAAAAGGATATTTTTTGTTTGTTAACTTTGTTGGTTATTTCCATTCTACAATGTATACACTTGCTCACAGTCGATTATAAGTGGTTCAAATCTTCCATAAACTTTGCACATTTAGATAATAAGAGTCTGTCAAATTGAGAAATAGAAGTGTAAAACTGCGTGGTAGCTTTTGTGAGCACTTTGGAATTCTTTACAACTTGCTTTTATCAACATTGGCTAAGTATGGAAAATGTATTAAATGCTTATTTTGATGTATTTGGTGCTATTATAAGATTATTATTCTTCTTACCGATGTAGGTGTAACGGTTGTTGGTATTGGTGATCTCTACACCAGTTGAACCAATCGGTAATGTTAAGAAGTGATTAAAACCTGCAGGCAATATCAACAAGGAAAAAAAACACAAACAAATGTTGAAAATCAGCCCAGGCAAAACTACAATGAGCTTACATTCTAAATTTCTAAATAATTTTCTCACAACAAATCAGTCAGATCTATTTTAGTATAGTAAGACAACCCCCATTTTTTTCACTCACACCCTTTTGGCTAAAGTGTGATCACACCCCAAATTCAAAATGCTCTAGTGACACCCCTGATAGTGGCCGTAAGTATAGAATTTATTTGGTTGGTAGAAGCATGAAATTTGGTTTGCCCTGAGCTATCCAACCAGCCAGCCAGCCAGCCATCAGTCAACTAGACTGAGTTCTAGCCAGCTGGTCACTCGGACTGTAAATCAGCAAAGAGCAAGCGCACTTGAAAGCTAGCCAGTTAGTGTCGGTCAGTCAGTCGATCAGTCCGTCCATCCACCAACCACCAACCAGTAGCCAGCTGACAAGAAAGTGATATCATCCAAACATTCAGTCACCTATTCGGCTTGACAATTTTACCTTCTGAAATGAAATGGAATTTAATCGATGACTTCAGTCTTACCTGTTCTGGTCCCGCCATTAAAGGAATCAGAGACACGGGTACATGAAGACCTATCGCCATCACAGACTCCGCACACGTCAAACTCTGAGTTGGAATTCTCCCTTCCATCACAACCAAAAGACTGTTCAAATAAGAAAGGTAATTTGAATAGGACTTGAAGGTTTGCATGAGTGTCGGATATGAACAAAGTATGAAAGTATTCATAAGATGGAATTTGCATCGGGATGATGTAAATTCAATATCGGGTTTTTGCCCTTCACCAACGTATTTTATAAACACTGTATACTCGGTGTTGTCCCGAGAGATTATTTTTGGAAAACTTATTTTTCACAAATAATCTCTCAAGACAACACGGAGTATAGTGTACGTGTCTAGCACTAGGAACAAACGAGTAGTTCGTCCTATGATGTCAGAATTGTTTGCTGCCTACAGCGATGACTTTTAGACAAATGGCACCAGCTGGTTATGCTGCGCTAGATAGAGGGGACTTTTTTGTTTTTTCATGGCAGAAATAATTGGCTGTTTTATTTTGCAATAATAAGCAATCTACATAAAACTACAAAATCATGCAGACTTCTCTCAGCAATCAACATCCTCTTTAATTTTGAGACTTTTGTCAGGATGTTTTTTAGCAATATAGGGGAGGAAAGTTTGCATTTTCTGTGTAGTAGATGTTCTTGGCACAGTGTAACATTTGAAGCGGGAACACCCCCCCCCCCCTCTTTTATGTTGGTCATTGTGTTCCCAGCCTATCTCAGGAATTCCTTTCAGATATCTAGGGGGATGTGTTACATGTAGGTAACAATAGTCTGGAGTGGGTATAGGGACAAGAGGGGGTACCCCTTGGTCCCACATATTGCTGGGTGCACAGTGTATGGTCATTTCTAGTGTGCATATGTTAATTTGTGCCTCATTTTGTACCAATTTTGTGGACATAAAAAACAATTAAAGGTTGTACCACATGTTTAGTCTGTTATCATCAAGGAGGGTTGGTTATTTTCCAAGATTTTTCTGTTCCTGACCGATTTTGATGGGGTTATTAAAGTAAAATATTTCCGGATATTATACCATTCAACTTTTAAACACATAAATTAATGCTGATTGGTGCAACAGCTAGAGCTGTTGTCCAAAGGTCTGGTACCTATTTACCTTGCAAAGACCTCCCACACAAAGCTTGAGTTTGCCGGCATCATTTTTCTCATGGTGCCAGCACCGTGTGCCGTCTTGGAATCGAAAGGGCTCCCTCTTCAAGATGAACCGCTGTTCACTCAGACATTTGTGCTGGCAAAGATCGTCACCTGAATGATGTGAAGATGACATTGTCCTTATTAGATTATTACCCCTGATGGTCTGGCAAGTGATCATTTCTAGATCCCCTATATAGCTGTACATGTACCCATCTCTGCAATTTCATGCACACTGGCTACATGCATTGCTGCATTTCTTGCCTTCTACTTCTGCTATTTGGTATGACCAGGGGCCAATTTCATAGAGCTGTTAAGCACACAAATTTGCTTAGCATGAAAATGTCTTGCTTAGTAAAAACGGGTTACCAGCCAAAAGTCAATGTGATTTTCATGTTAAGCAAACAACAGCTGAATACCAGTCAAAAGCAATATTCCACACATGGCAATCTGGTTGGTAATCCAGTTTTTATCAAGGAAGCATTTTCATGCTAAGCAAATGTTTTTGCTTAACAGCTTTATGAAATTGGCCCCAGATATATTTAGCTCTTACCAAGTTGGTTGGTTGTGTAACCTTTGACCCAGTTGTAAGTAACGCCATTGACTGGTATATTATTGGTTGCCATACACTGCTCATCTCTGAATTCATCCTGTGATGTAGCACAAGGCTGGAAAACAATTTTAAAAAAATCAGTAAGCCTGTCTTATGAAATAATGATTACCCTCCGAGACGTATACCTTGATTTTCACCTCTCCCGGCCCGTTCTCCCTCCGCCTATTTACTTTTTGGGTGCATTTTCATCATGTTATGCATCATCGTGACATAATCTTCTTTGTTGTGACAAAGGTTGTTGGGGAAACTTTTGAGAATTTTTTAAAGACCCTTCCTCATATCTCAGATGGCCATTCATTCAACCTCAATCCAATAATCATAACGTTAATGCTCGTATAGCTGCCACTTTGGTTGGCAGTAAGTTTGGTCTTTCTCATAACGGCGGTTCATTCGTGCTTTTCATTTTTTTCTCAAACCTTTCCATGTATAAATCCAAACTTTATTCCATACAAAAAGTCAATGAGCAGACCTTAGCTTTTGAACTTGTGGGAGTTTGTTGTGTTTTGTCCAAAAATACCACAGTGACCCTGTGTACTACTTTGGTGGATTGTTTAGTGAGGCTTCCTGTTGTGTCAATGAAGTTTTCATCACTTTATCTGTGGAGGAGGGCTTTGGGGACAATCACTGATAAGATGTTGAATTATCTTCTTAAGTTATGACTGATTGTCTAGGTATTATTGATTAGATTCTGCAGTTATTATTGATTATCCTCTTTAGCTCATTTTGGTTAGCTTCTTTAGTTAGTATTAATTAGCTACTGTAGTTATTAATTATCCTCTTTTGGTTATTATTGATTATCCTCTTTATTTATTATTGATTAGCTTTTGTAGTTATTATCGATTATCCTTTTTAGTTCATATTGGTTAGCTTCTTTAGTTAGTATTGATTAGCTTCTGTAGCTATTGATTATCCTCTTTAGTTATTGATTATCCTCTTTAGTTATTTATTATCTTCTAGTTATTGATTACCATCTTTATTTATTATTGATTAGCTTCTGTAGTTATAACCGATTATCCTTTTTAGTTCTTATTGGTAAGCTTCTTTAGTTAGTATTGATTAGCTTCTGTAGTTATTGATGATCCTCTTTAGTTATTGGTTACCATCTTTATTTATTATTGATTAGCTTCTGTAGTTATAATCGATTATCTTTTTTAGTTCATATTGGTTAGTTTCTTTAGTTAGTATTGATTAGCTTCTGTAGTTATTGATTATCCTCTTTAGTTATTGGTTATCCTCTTTATTTATTATTGATTAGCTTCTGCAGTTATTATTGATTATCCTCTTTAGCTCATTTTGGTTAGCTTTTTTAGTTAGTATTGATTAGCTGCTGTAGTTATTAATTATCCTCTTTTGGTTATTATTGATCATCCCCTTTAGTTATTGACTATCCTCTTTATTTATTATTGATTTGCTTCTGCAGTTATTATTGATTATCCTCTATATTTAGTCTGGTTAAAGTGGACTAATCAACGTGTAACTGAGAATGCTAGTGTTGTACCCTTTCTTCTGAGATATACAAAAGTACATACCTGAGTTTCGCAAACTATGTATTCCACATTGCTCCCCTCACAGCCACGACCACCATTGGAGGGCCTAAAGAAATAAACAAAGTTTCTCAATGAAATACTAGTGACCCGAAATGGCTCACATAGTCCCCAAATAACCCAGCTGCAAGTAGTTTGCTTTAGGACCATGCTGCATCCAACAATGATATCCATCAGCTACTGAGGTGTGAATCCTGCAGAATCCAACAAGAATTAGGACGAAAGATCTTTTGTTCACTGCTCCTCATACAATTACCAACAAAATCCCACAGAAATTCCCCACAGTTGGATCTTGATGGATTCATCATTGTCAGGGATAATCACTGATCATCACGATGAAGATGAAGTTTTCTCTTACGGTGGATTGTTGCAGTATCGCATTCTTGACCGGACCCCACCGCCACAGGACCGGGAGCAGGGTCCGAATTCAGCCGAGCCAAAGCGGTCACCCCATGTTGACCACTGACCATCCACGGCATCGGGCAGGGGAACCCGCTGTACACACTGGCCATTGATGCACCACTGATAGGAGGAAAAATGAAATCACAATGATGAGTCTGCAGTACATAATGCACATTGAAGTCTCACTTCATTTTAATTTTGAATCCAATTATTACAAAGTGTGTGCAGGGGTGGATTTAGGTTGATCCCACCCCCATTTTTCACTCTGTCACTTTTTTCTTTTCGTCCTCCTCCCCATATATAAACATCAGAGTAGCTGTAGACGGTACCCGGTAGCTCATTTACGGAGATCGGCGCTATCAGGGGCTCGTCATTCAGGCAGTTACTTGTCTAAATTCTAATTAAGTTTCTTTATCACATCAGTAATACTCACTACAGAATACTGAACCTGTGGTTCCCTTTAGTACAAGGGGAAACCTGGGTTAGACATGACATTTCAGGTCAAATGCCCTGACCAACTTTTGAAGATGCGATATGTAGTGTTAGCCATAGGTGTTTGCCTTCTAAAGTTACCCAATATGTTATCCATACTGTTGATATCAAAGAAACCCACTTTATTAAAGATATACTATCTGTGCTTTCAAACAAATTAAATAAAGTTTTCTTCTAAATATTTTCTTCCAACATAATTTAAAAAGCACCATTTTCCATTTTGGCCATCTGCAACACTCCAAAAGGCTTTGATTCTTGGAGGCTTTCGAGCATCTAATGCACACAGAGATACACCCGAATTATTGTCAGGCCATAAATAATTTGACATTTGTAAAGTAGTTACGTGATAACATTTTTGTTTGTTGAATGTCTTATTCAATAGTGAATAACTTTTGTATTGCAAGAAAAATAGCAATAACAAAACCAACACATTATTTATCGTGGTAAAACTCGAAAAGGCAACAGACATTTATCTGTAAGTTATACAGTATTGGTATTCAAGCATAGGCTTCATTTGTCCAGAGTATATTTTGCCACTTACCAAGTCAGTTCCACACTCGGTTCCTTCCATGACTGGAGTGCCTTTAGATCGCCAGGCCCTGCTCGGATCTTGGCAAGCCAGCACGGCACAGTCCACCTGTATAGGGAATTTGGCCGATATGGGTTAAAACAATCTCGTAAAACAATAACACTTGATATGACCCAATGGAAAGAAAGAAATTATTGCTAAGGAACAAGTCTGACTGTACCTCAAACTGTTGTGAATGTTTTGGTTGAGTGTTAATGATGATTAAAGAAACCACTTTTAAATTGGTTTGACATTATTGTTAATTGTCATTGATTTGACACCATTCACATTGTACACCTGATATTTTCTAATTAATCTAATTTTATATACGAGTCAAATGGGTGAAGGCCCTGTGCATGCCCCCATCCATTAAAAAATACACCAAAAATATTGCTTTCGTGGACAAAGTTCTGTCCAAAAGCCTTTTGATGACCCCCCGCCCCCCAAATTTCCGACATTCCCAATTCCGAGAAGATCCCAACTACAGATATAATTTGCCATGGCATACCTGTCCGTTGACCGGCATTGTGTAGCGGTCACTGTCGAAGGCCAGACGACACTGGTCAGCGTAGCTGTAGACGGTACCCGGTAGCTCATTTACGGAGATCGGTGCTATCTGGGGCTCGTCATTCAGGCAGTTACTTACAGGGTTTCTGGAGTTGGCAATTAGAAAATGTTTGAATTCTGGCATTGCACAGCAAAAGCTGGGTTGTTAATGGAGTCTGTAGAATTGATTTTAGTCCAACGATGTTTTTGTATGGTGAGGTCGTAAATCATATAAATATCACAAAACTAATAAGAAAGTAGTCTCGGGTAATTGGAGACTGTCTGTATACAGTACAATTCGTGTCAGCAAAAGGTGTCTGTGATGATTACAGGTAAAACATAATTCGCAAGTGGCGTCATTGCAACTAAATTGAAACCTACAAAGTGGAACTTTTGGCATATGCACAACATTGTGAATATACATATACATATACATAAATTCGTACCACGAAGTGCTTAAGCATGGTATTTACCGTATTTAAAGTGGAACATTCAGCGATACGTGTACTTTTAAGGCAAAATTTGTAGTAGGCTAGCCTGGGTTATAGCGACTTACCGATTGTTTTAAATTTTTGTTTTGTTTTTTGTAATTTCTGAGCGGAACTCGTCACTGAGTCTAAGACGAGACCAGGGAGTGAGAAAAAGGAAGTTGCATTCCATTGTACACTGGCTTCAAAATAAATTTGTCAAACCAGTGTACATCAGTGTTTCAGTCAGCAATGGGAAGCTTTCGCTAAGGACACTGACTAACCTTAGAAATTCCTGGATGTTGGTCTGGCTACACATGGACCAGGAAAGTGCACCCTCACCGGCCGAACGTATCCCAGACATGATGTTGACACCATCAGGGCAGCCATATGTGCTATCATGGTTCAGATTCAGTCTAAAAAAAGCAAAATAAGACAGAACTTATGATCCGGCTCCCTTATTGGTGAAAACGGAACCAGACAACAGGTTGATTAAGAGGCAAGATCAAGTTTTCAGTAAATCTCTGAAGAGCACCGTTTCCGGTGTGATGCAACCCGGGTCTATAGCCAGGTCTGAAAATTGGCATAATTTCTTTGGTATCGATTGAAGATTTATCTTCTAGACCCGGACTCGGGAAAACCGTAAGGGTGGTAGGGCTGGCAAGCTAAATGTGGGCAACTCCACCACCTCTGTTGTAGCCTTAATTGGCGATTGTGTAGCGTATATTTTTTTAGGGCCGGCCCTGTTAACTATTATAAGGAAACAAAAATCAACTTTTAGGTTATTGGAATTGCCAAACTAGTTAGCGACATTACAAACCAACAGGTATGCCGTAGGTAAAGGGCAGGGGTTTTTGAGGGAAATTTTGAGGGAAACACGCAAAACCACGTTGATTCGCACGGCAACTGCCGTAAAGCAATAAGCCGTAAAGCAATAAACCGCAATAGACTGTTCAAAAAAGAAAAGAAATGATGTCAATAGAATTAAGAGAAATCTGCTTTAGGTTTAAAAAGTCATTTTGGAATGAGGAAAAATAATTTGATAAAAACTAAAGAGGGGCCCTTTAAAAATAAATGAAATGGGCTTACACTTTTTTACAGAATGTGGATGCCATGCTTGGGAAGTGCTACCGTACCACTGTAAACAATCTTACTCAAGAGATTGATGTGTATTTCAAGACACAATGTTTGATTGGTCAGAAGTTGCTCTACTCACGTGTGTCCAGTCTCATGGGCAATGGTCAAGGCACTGCCCAGGCCGTCGTCCTGATTGACGGAGCATTGCTGGTTGTGACGGCAAGTACCACCCACTGGTGCTCGTCCTAGCAGCGAATCAGAACCATCCGTTGGGTTGATCAGGTTGTATCTGAAATATAACAATGAAATGGGCTGAGAAGTTATTCCTTTTTTTAATGGAAACAGTTTAGTTTGCGGTCTTTTAATATCATTCAAAATTTGCTATACGGCCGATTTCAGAGAACAGAAACCGGGATAAGAATTAAGCTCTGCAAAACATATAGAGTTTCAAACAAATCAAATAGCAGATTGTGCAGAGCTGATTAGCAAGTGAGCAACATAAAGTCAACTTAAAGCAGAGCAAAGCGGAGCCTAGTTAGTCCGTCTAACCTGGTGATCAGCATGGCATTATCCCAATGGAGTGGATTGATATCATCGACTTCGTTCTTTGTTCCTTGCCATTGGCAGAAGTCATCCAAGAGTTGATAGCCGTCACTGGTGACTGTGAAAGCGGAGTCAGGTGAGAACCCATCCGATCCCTGAAGCAAATTAAATGAAAAATCAAGGAGATCATAAGAGTCGCTTTACTGCACTCTTTGGTTTAAAATTAAAGTGCATGTAATTCGTCAAACTTGATTCCAAGCGAGGCCAACATTTTGAAGTGTTTTGACACCCGAGCAAAGATGGCTGGCTCATTGGATGGATTCAACAAAGAGCTGTGTAAGTCAGTTTCAAGTCTGCCCTTACAAACATCTCCCATGCAAAACCCCATGGGAAGTGAATTGGACACCATGGGAATCCCATGGGAAGTTTATGTTTTACACAAATCTCCCATGCAAAACCCCATGGGAGTTGCATGGTGAATTGGACACCATGGGAATCCCATGGGAGGTTTTTGTAAGGGTGTTTAACATACACCTGTCCATATTTATGACATTTGCTGAGGATGAATTTACTTGTAGAGAAAACACTTCGCCTCCTAACAAAGATATTAAGAGCACCTTATTTAGACTATAAAGGCTATAGGTAGGTCAATTTGAAGAACGTCGGTATGATACTCCGGAGGTCACAGGGTCAAGTCCCGCTCTTGTCATCGTTTTCCAGGTTCACCCTCAAAAGACAAAGAACCTTACTTAGCAGCCAAAAGGTTACGTGTCTGTCGAGTAGAATACTTGTATATGACTTCATGCATTTTTTTTCAACGGTGCCTACTGCAACTTTTCCTGCTGGCAACTCCCCCCCCCCCCCCCCCCCCCCCCACCTCCGGCTCCTTCCCACAGGTAGCTGCTGTTTTTGTTGATCCTTTGTGGTCGATTTCGGCAGATTGCTAATAACATTTTAACCTCTAGTAAATCTATTTTCTTTTTCCATTTTGAAACCTACCGTGCCGACTTGGTCGCTCTCCAGAACATAGAACTTGACCAGGTGAATGCGGAGGTTTGCTCCCAGACTAGGGTCTACGAAACGTCGAGCAACCTGGCAAAAGAAGTACATCGGCCATTATTGTGAAAAATCAAAAGTAACTGAATGATGGCTCCAACTGCATGCCAATAGTGTCAGGATGTTTGATTGTGTTGACTGTTAAAAGTAATATAGACAAAGCCTCTACTTTTTAAGGGGTTGATTGCTTAGAATAATTTTTTTTTAACAAGTCAAAACTACAGAACACGTGTTGTGATTTCCCCGCTAAGTTCACGTCAAAATATAGTGCGCTCGTCTTTTCCCCCCAAATAAACTCCACATGGAGATTCAAGTCTTATAAATAAAACGATGATGCAAAAGCATATATTGTTTACTCACAATATTTAAAATAGTCATGACGTAAGACTCTAAGTCGTTCTTGTGATGTTTGCGCATCTCATTGTCCGCCATGACCATGAGCTCCATGTATTTCTGACCCGTTTGTAGTGACGATGGCAGGAGTTTTCCGTCCAAGGCAGCAACCATCTCCTCATCAACAGTCATGCCCGTCTCGGGGTCTTTCATTGCTGTATTAATGAATTAATCAATAGATTAATAAAATCAATTGACTAATTCAGATAAGATTTATGGTTTTGATTCGCCAGTTCATTGAGACTGATTAATCAATGAATCGAGTTTTCGATCGATCGATTACTCAATCGATCAATTTATCAATCAATCAATCAATTTATAAATTGATCACTTAATCAATTATCAATGTATCAGCAATTATTCATTAGTCAGTCATTCACCACAGTAAGTGAATCCGTCAATTGAGCAATTTCTTGAACAATCAGTCGAATCGTATCGCATTGCATTACATCGAATTGAATTGAATTGAATTGAATTGATGTGGATATAGATGAAAATTGCGATTACAGAGTCCGTTTGAACCAAAAACATGAAAACATTCCAAACGGTGATTTTGAGACAAACTATAAAAATACAAAATTTAAAGCTAAGTAAATCCAAAGCATTCTTAGTTAGCTTATACGCGCGCTTTTTTTGTTCAGTTGCCCTGTTCGAGCTTTATTACCAGGTACTTGTTCTGTAGAACTGGGAGTCTGGGACCTATTTTACTTACGGGGAGGTGGACTACAGAACTGCGCGGTTGGGTCACCGTCTCCCGCTGATCGCCTGTACACGATGTGAGGGTCGACCGCATCTCTTCGTCTCCGTCTGTATTGCTCCGCGTGATCGCTTCGCAACGGTTTGATGAAAATATCGTGCTCACCGTAACTGATTACTCCCGCCTGTTTTGAAAGAGGAAAAAGTCTTCAGATTTGGGACATCTAATATATTCTGTTATATTAGTGTGATAGTTTGAAAAGAATATTGTCATTCACTTTGAACTGGAGAGAGTACCGGTACAGTATACATATTGTTAAAGTTGCTATATTCGTGTTCTTTCAAATTACTGACTGCTTTTATTAGCTGTCCGCCAATATTTGTTTAAATTCGGTATCTAAACGTTGAAGGATTTACCCGTTCAATGTCTCCTTGGGAAGTCAGTTGTTTTAGTACCGGTAATGCTACAAAATTAGCAGTTAAATTTCAGGATTAATTTTTTCGGAATGCCACTCCCAAAAGAACAAAAATAGCAACTTTAATATCATCTCTCATTGTTGCAAACATCTTATTAAACGCGTATATATTAGTTTGTTTCATTAGACTTACATGCTGCATTGAACAATCCTACTTTAACCCCCAAAAATTAGTAAAAATACTTATCAAATATTTTTGCATAATGTTACACAGGCCAGAATGGTGCCCCGGAAGTTAGTAGGTCCTGACTCTTTTAAAAATTCATTACATCAGTTCAATAACACTTCTTACCAATCCGTCGCATTTGCTGACTGCCACAGACGAGCCGTTATGAGACACCATCTCCCCGAAGTAGAAGCAATCTCTCCGGACCTCCTTACTGTCCACCACGCTCCCGTTCCTGCCTAGCGTCTCCATCCGTAGCCCCTCTCGGACCAGCCAGGGGTTCTTCCGCAGACGGACGTGGAAATCCTCCTGGAAGGCTGTGAAGTGGACATCGTGCTGATAGCGGTGGGGTACAGCGTGGCGCAGTGGCAACTTGTCCGGCGAGTAGGTCGGCTTGTCCCATATGTCAACGATGTCGTAGTTTATATTCCCTGGGAACGGAATTTTTACAATTAAAATGTCAATTGACCTGCCGCGGTAGAACCGTGGGAATGTAACTTGTAAAATATTGTCCAGTCACATTAGTTGAATTCAACGTTGATCGTGCAAAATCGAAGACAAATAAAAATAACTAAACAAAATTCAGTAGGGCTGTATCAGGGGCGTGGTTAACTTGCACACGGCGACAGGTTAATTTTGAAGGAGGCATGGGGGAAAGGTTTATCCGTTTTATACAAAATACGTTAACGAATTCAGCACAAATGCGGATCGGATACATGTATCTTGGGAAACAATATTCAGTAAAATAAATATGATACGTCAAACATCTCGGACATGTCAACTAAAACAAAAACTGAATAAAATTTCTTAAAGTTGTCCCTAGGGGCGTGGCTAAGTACGCGCTAATGCCGCAAGGGAGTATTTTGAAAATCATAGATGATTTATTTAGGGGGAAAAGGCAACTGTTTCATGTATGCTCTTTTTAAGTCGCGTTAACTTCCGGCTGTAAAGGACAGTTTTAATGTACGTGTGACGTCATTTAAACCGGGAAGTGCAGTGCAAACTACCCGGAAGTTAATAAATACTCAAACTCCAAAGCTGCCTCGCAACCGTTTCCCATACAGAATTAAATGTTGAAAGTAAGTGGAAATCAAACAAATGCTACCATCATGTAATACCTTTACTGTTTATCACAGTGATTCCCCCGAAGTAGCTCTTGATGTCATCGTGTGTGAAATCCTGCCCATCCTGTTTGACAGAAAAAGACATTTACTTTGAAAGAAATACTGCCTGATAAAAAAAGTTCTGTGTCATTATGGCTGCAAAGGGAGTGTCCTGGTCGAATCTGATTTTGTTATTATTTTCTGAAATGATTATTTTTGAGGGCTATGGTCCGACTTGGTCTGTTGTGGTTGTATTACATGTATGTTCATTCAAGATTTCGCTGCATTATCGGAATAGAGCCTAAATAAATTAAACTATCGATCTTTTCCGTCCAATTTGCTCCATGTGATGCATATGTCCATTTCTGAATTTGTGCCGCCGTTCTACTTTTCTGATTGGAACCAGTTTTCAATGTCTACAAGGTAAACAATATTCAAGCTGTACAGGACAGGTTGTCGTGTGGCTTGTTAATAATCCAAGCGACGGTCAAAGAAGCTGACACCGTACCAAAGAATATGGTGAGATGTGTTATATCGAGAATCGCGAAGAATATACAGACTTGTTTTGCGGTTTCTTCAACGCCTCTGCTCGTCAACCAGTTGTAATTATCTGTGTCAAGTGCTGGTCAATTTCCCGTAATTGTTCACAGTTCAGCCCATTTTATTCTAATAAGCGATTGAATTTCTAGATAACAGTTTCGTTCAGAATGCGAAATACTCGAAGAAGAATGTTTCCACAGGATTATTGATAATCATTGTCCGTTTCCAACCAGGTCGATTTCTATTTTGCATGGATAGGAACTGACCACCAAGCTTAAGTAAATGGTTAATTTGAAGTATACTTATATAGAGGCCCTGAAAACTGCCTTTTTTGTCTGTACTTTTCGAGGTCACTTTGCACTTTGCAACGGGTCAGCCCAGAAGTAATAGCATAACACAGGAAAACAAATCTACTACACTTTCCAGGTATACCGGTATCGGAAACTCGAAAACATCCTTTTTTGTAATTAAAAAAAATCTTGTTAAATTGTAAGCGACACGCAAGTACTTTTTAACCCCGTTTGATTGCTTGGGTCACGATGTTTTGACCCTGACCTCATAAGAATTGCTTTAGTGAAAAAACCCCAATTTTTGCGGTCAAGGAAATTATACTTAACAGACTTAACGCTGTTTGATTTATTTCCAATCTTGACCGGGGCCAATTTCATGGAACTGCTTAAGCACACAAATCTGTTAAGCACAGGAAAGGTTTGCAAAGATAGGCAACCAATCAACATTCTGCGTGATGTCTGCTGCTTGTAACTGGTACTTGGCGGATTTGTGCTCAGCATGAAAACGGGCTTGGTATTGTTTTTCTGCTAAACAGCTCCCTGAAATTGGGCCCAGGTCGGTTAACCATGGAGAAATAAAACGTTTTATTTCTCCATGGGTTAACCTAGTAGTACCTTTTACCCTGTACATGTACTTGTTTAACCTGTGTATTCATTCCATTATTTTTTGTACAGCCTTTCCGACAGCCTTTCGAACTTTTTAAAGCAAGAAACTCTCCAAGAATTTCCTGGAGAACACTTGCCGTCAAAAGAAATTATCTTAATTGTTTTTTCTATAATTCCTATTTTTATTTATTTATTTTATTTATTATTATTATTATTATTATTATAATGACAAAAGTACCCTTAAGGAGACACTTTGTCGTAATTTGTTTTATACCTTAGGGAGACAAGTGGAATTAGGGAGACATTTCAGTGTCTCCCTAAGTACCCAGCCCCCTAAGGAGTGAACATTTTACTGTCGAAAGTGGGTTATATTGATAGAGGATGGTCCAAAACGAAAATATACAAAAATTCGTGGGGGTAGGACAGGGGATACTTGGGTAGTGTACACGATTGGTACTGAAGTATTACGAAATACCCTACTTACTAGACTGTAAGTTAATAGTAGTCTCAATCATCCTACGAAATGATGGCACCAAGTGTGCTGTCGTTATCAAGAAAAGTGGAAATTTATATCGTTTTCAAACGATTTCTAGCTGGAAATCGTTGGAAAACTGCCCTGTAGCCTTTAGTCAAGGCGCGCGTGGCTATCCAGACGAGTGGCGCGCCCCGGACATGATGGCATATCCGGGGCGCGTCACGCGCCCAGATAGCCACGCGCGCCTTGACTAAAAGGCTATCATCCGCCTGACTGTTGAAAACGAGCGCCGTTTTTCTCTCTTTTTTTTCGCCATCCGACAACGCAAAACTTTCCTATAAAATACTAACCCCCAAATCCGCCCATTTCTGAAAATTGCAACATGACCAACCATGTACACTACCTTTAAGGGTGGAGAAAAATAACAACATACAGGGGTACTCAAGCCCCCCCCCCCCCCCCCCCCCGAGCCCCCAACGTCTCCCTTGGGTGCGCCGCGTCTTGCCAGCATTTCCTCCATCTGGAAAGAAATGTTATCCACTATGAACATTGAACAAAATGTGATATTGCGCCGGTGTTGTCAGGTATCGAACTTGGATAAACGATGGGTTTTCACTTAGTACCGTATGGTGTTTCCGGAAAGATGCTTTGCCAGCTGTGATTCACATCCAGAAAACGTGAGATCGGTCAGAAGGATAAGCGCGCGTATATATGTTATACTTATAGCTTTAAGTTAATCCCGAGGATTTCTTTGTTCATTATCTACGCTCAGTTTCGCCATTAAGTATTCAAACGGTTGTTATGCGAGACACTCAGTGCAGTGACGTATCCAGGTTTTGGACCCAGGATTCGGGGGATGGAAACGGGGTATCAAAATTTGTATCAACATTTTAATCACACTTCTTTATTTAAAAATAGACCCCAACAACGTGGAATCAAATTTTGGAATAGTCTGGCTGATGATGTCAAGCAATCTTCTTCTCTCAAAACCTTTAGGAAAAACTCAAATTGAATTTGCTCAATGATTTTATTAAATTTATTTAATTTTGGTCTGATCTCCTGCACGTCCAACTATTTATTGTAGGGGTGGGTAGGGAGGGGGGGGGGGGGGGAGGGGGGGGGGGCAGGGAAAGGAATAAAAGCCTCGGCTTCTTCTTTTTCCTCAATGTTGACATGTTCTTAGTTTAATTTTCATTTTATTAAAATTCTTTGCATTAATATTGGTTATTTGTATTATGACTTTTTGGTTGTCAACGTTGGAATGTGTGTGTGAATAAACTTGAACTTAAACTTGGGTGGTAATAGGGCTTCGACTAATCTTTTCAGGGAATTCAAACATAGTTTACTGTATTTATTTTACACAAACAAGAGCTAACGGGGAGCTATGAATGACGTCTCCCTCTGCCAGATAAGCTTGAATTCAAGATCTTGTTAAGCCCGGTTCATACTTCATCCGAATGCGAAGCGAATTTGACGTCATGAAACATTCGCAGCGAAGATTCGCATAAAGCCCGGTTCATACTTCATGCGAATGCGAATGCGAAGCGAATTTCATGACGTCAACAATTGAAGTTTCATTGTGACGTTCTCCGTTACCTTGCCGAATTCGCTTCGCATACGCATTCGCATGAAGTATGAACCGGGCTTAAGTTGAAATGTGTTCAACTTTTGCGAATTCGCAGCGCGAATATTTGGCGTTGACGTGATAAAACCCTTTGCATTCGCTTTCGCATGAAGTAGGAACCGGGCTTAAGTCATTTTCTTATACCCAGCACGATATGGGGCAGAGGGGTACCCCCCTTTTTGTCCCTATACCCTATACACTCTCCAGACTATTGTTACCTAACACATCCCCCCTAGACTTCTGAAAAGAATTCCTGAGATTCCGGGAACACAATGACCAACACAAAAGAGGGGGGGTTCGCTCTGCCCCATATCGTGCACCATATGCATTTTCTGTACGTTTTCAGAAATACGCTCCAAAAATTCTAATGTCCTTAAAAAAAGAAATTACAAAAAATCTGAGAAAGTATATAAGTCAATAGAGGTATTAAGATGGCAATCAACTGGTTGAATAGAAATTACATTCACTGCATAGCTCACCAAAGAGAACTTGATACAATTATCAAATGATATGCGTCTTTATTTTATCGTATTCCACAAGTTTCCTTTTTTATATATAGTATTCATGCAGGGAAAAATAACTGCAATATAAACGCAACCTGCATTTAAAGCATTCGTGTAGTTTTCCTTCTGATCATAGAGGTTGAAATCCCCAGTCGTTGCAAAATCGACCTAAGGAGAGAAATACATAAAGTTGTAATACATGCAAATAAACTTACCAACGTGGTAGGTGATGAGGTGGAACTGCGTGCCGATAAAACAACAGCAACTGCTATCACCCAGTTGAACTTCATTTTCGGAACAACTCTGTCTACAAGTTTTATTTAAACAAACTCAACACAACTGTACAAAATACATCTGTTCGTGCTCGTAGTTTGGCTTGAAATTAAGTGCACAGACCTCCCAACCCTTCCTTATATAACGTGGTACAGCGGACCTCAAGACCGGGTGTGAGAGTGAATGACGTCATCTTCCAAAGTGACGTATCCGCACAGCCGGCCGCCTCATTGGCTGGCCGTGTACCCGGACGCGGTGAAACTTTAGTCATATTAAGTCACATTTATATTTTGAATGCTGTCTGAAGTGATACATTTGATGACAAATCAATTTTGGAAGTTGCGTAGCAAGTGCTCAACTATTAAGGGAGCACGACTAGACATTTTTGTGCTGATCATTTTGAATTGTTTTGGGCCTTTTTCCTAGCCCTTCAGGCGCGGATCCAGGGGGAGGGGGGTTTGGGGGTCGACACCCCCCCCCCCCCCCCCCTGCTCGTTGCCATTTTTTTTCTTGTAGGGGCCTGTGCCTTGCAAATACAGGTCTTATTTTGCCTATGGATGAGAACAAAACAAAGGCGCCACCAACGGTGAAAAAGTGTATCAGGCCCCCCCCCCCCCCCCCCCCCCCCCCCCGCTTGTACAATTTTTTCGCAGGCGGAACATTTTGGGAGTCACTTTTCTGGGCAAATTTCAGAACCCCCCCCCCTGCAAAAATTCCTGGATCCGCCCCTGCTCTTGTATACAATTTGGAGGTTGCTGATGTTGCTGGAGGCGTGGCTGGGGTGATGAAATCGTTCTGCGTCTAACTTTCTCTTCTATAACTAAAGGCTTAGTTTTGCCTCTAAACAGATCTTTCTCAAGAGGGGAACCAAGGGGGTAACGTCTGTACGGGCAGCATGGGAGATGCACGTTGCACTAAAAACTACTCCTACAAAAAAAAAAAAAAAAACAGAGGAAGAAGAAAAGGGCTGTACTCCCAAAAGGTGCCTCTCCATGAAAAAAAAGGAAAAAAAAGAAACAAATATCCACTGAAATCTACCCTAACACCTCCCCCACCAGTAAATATCACGCCCCTTCCTGAAGTGAATAAGTCATGTGCATTGAACAACGCGTTGTTGACTTTAATTAAGGTGATCGATCTCACACAACTCGTCGCATTGATTTCACAACCAATTCAAGGCTCACATTAGCCACACAGGGTTCCTGGGCGGAAAACTTCCAGAATATACCGGTACGGTACCAAGAAATTGTCTCCACATGAGTGTGTGTAGACACCAGTTGCCTACACAGTATTTTGTGACCGCACATTGCTCATGGATAATGTCATATCCTGACTTTTAGTTCTCCAACTGTTTTGACACTTTCCTCCATGCTGCGTCCTGTTTGAGGTCGGCAGGCGTTTTAATCAAATTCAGCACGTTCTGAACATTTCAATTCACTGGATTTCCCGCTACGAAAGAACTATGGAAGAAAACTGTATTTTTGAACGACAAAATCACTAAACTCTGTACTGTATTTGTGATCTTCCGCTTTATTGTGCACTGGGCACGTTTTTGGGGTGGGGGAGGGGGCATGGCCCAAGTTGACCCACCGAATCCACCCTTTGCGCTAGGCACGAAGTATTCCCCGCATGCTTACCGGTACCAATGATTTTGGAAACCACACACCATGTACCAGCCTCTTCCAAACAACAGATAATAATTCATTACGTAGTGCTTGTGTTTTTCACCGTCTATACATGATCCTTTAATTAATTTATACCCTGACAAGATAAGCTTTTCCAGATCTTACTAGTGGTGTTATGAAAACTGTTTCCGATGTTTTGATGTACAGTTTTGCGTATTGAATGCCATTTGTTCATATGGCAAAACAATTTCCTGCTAGTGGGCCGGAAGAAAAAACGGCTATAGGCCTAAACTTTGTAATTTTAGCAGTTCATTTCCACACTAAATGTATGTGAAAGAGTACATTTTCATGGCAAGAACAGTTTTTCAGGGTGAAAGGTTTTGTTGAAAATACAACATTCCAGGCGCGGATCCAGGGGGGGGGGGGGGGATTTGGGGGTCTACGCCTTGCAAATACATGTTTTTTTTGGGCTATGGGTGAGAACAAAACAAAGAGGTTAAATGGCGCCACAAACGGTGAGAAAGTGTATCATCCCCCCCCCCCCCCCTCCCCCCTCCCCCCTCCCCCTCCCCCTCCCCCTCCCCCTCCCCCTCCCCCTCCCCCTCCCCCTCCCCCTCCCCCTCCCCCTCCCCCTCCCCCTCCCCCCTGTCTTGTGAGAATGTTTATAATCTTTTACTCAACATTTTTGATATTCACATGTTAATGTGTTCAGGGATCTGTTGGAAAACGGGATTTTACTGAGTGATTTGATTTTATCATACCTTGGATGAAATAGAGAACGCGTCATGAAGCAAGGTTTTGCAAGTGCAAGAGATTATAGCGCCCTCAATATTTCGACGTGCCCTGCATGGCTAAATAGCCGGGACCGCACCGACACAATCGTTTCCTAATCGAGGGTATAGTAGGCATATATAGCATGCAGTGGAAGTTCGTGAATAAGACAAATGGAATTTCAAAAAGTTTGTCGTTTTGAATTTGTGCATAATAAAGCTGGAAACTGTTAAGGGGCATTACCACAATCAAATTAAAAAATATTGTTGGTTTTCTTTATGATTCAAAGTAGGAAGCTATATAGTCAACTGCAGATTCCCCTCTGAAATGTACTGTTTAAGACGGCGGTACAATTGCAAGATGTCGTTTTCCTTGCAGGTTTAAGCTGTGGTTGTCTTGTCAATAAACTTTTTAGGGCGCAGCTCGGAACGAGTCAGTGTAGGGAGCTTTTTCGCACCTTTAACTGTTCGCAGGGCCAAAATCGACCCAGCTGCTGTACAGATTAAAACCTATCAAATGTCAGATTGAAACACACACAAACTGTGAGAGTTTTTGATAGGCTGTGATAGTTATAAGTATAGGAGGGTTAATTAATAATACTACTATGAAAATGAATAAAACTGCTGCAAACTGCTGACTGACTGAATGGACCTGAAATATACAAATCAAAAAATTAGCTGGCCTGACGTTTCGAACTTAAGCAAGTTCTTTCTCAAAGGCAAATGCCTTTGAGAAAGAACTTGCTTAAGTTCGAAACGTCAGGCCAGCTAATTTTTTGATTTTAATAATACTACTAGTTCAAATGCAATCCCCACCCACACAGTGGACTCTGCTCCCGAACATGATACTCCACCCTCTAAACTTGTGTACAATTTTGCTGTTCCCATTCAACGCCCTTTTGTGTTCATAGTTTGCTTCTGGGATTTTTCTTTTTGTTCAAGTTTTTGTACCGTGTTTTGATTTTTTGTGTTAGAACTTTGCTTAGTGATACTAAAGACGAAGGAACGACTGCATCAAGTTTAGTTGAGACGCCTGATTGGGTGTGTGTGTTCTCGTCGCTGGTTCCCTCCACCTGTTTGCAATCTGAGTAATTATCAGCTGCGGCCGGCCGGGTACCATTGTCGTGAAGGTTTGCAGCAGACGTCTGTCCCTCATCATCATATGTGTACACGCTTGGGCTGTAGGAATCTTCCGGAATTCAATTTTTTGTCTGAAATTTAAGGTAAGGGATGAAATTCCTCTTTGCAAAACAAGAACTCTGGATTATAGGTTATATAATTTGCCGCATAATTTATCAAAGTACGAATGACAGTTTTGCCAAGGCGATTTATTTTAATGGAAACGCCGGCAAGTCACCGATTTGTCTGTGCAGCATGCAGGGTTTCCAAGTAGAGGCCTAGGCCTATTGCATACGCGGTATCATGCAAAGCTGAACGATTTCCGGTATTTTGTAATTGTAGATTAATAAGGCTGCGTCCGAATCGCTTGTCTAATGTTAGGGCTATTGTCTAGGTGTTCGTCCCTTCCTCCATGGTCCATTACAACTACGCGTGATGTAGCCGTAGCTGTAGCTCTAGACGCCCATTTCGGACACGGCCTAAGAATAAGATAACACCGCGCAGGTCTGCCTCAGAATTGAATCAGGTATCCCCCCCCCCCCCCCCCCCCCCCTCGGCGCTGCATTACCTACAGACGTCGGGAAACTATTTTCGTTCCCAAGGGTAGGAAATCCCAATGGAATTTGAAATAAATACCGGAGTAATTGAAGAATAGGCAAGAGTTCCGTATACGGAATTGCTACCAAATTTTACCTCACCTTGTGTCTTCATTGAAGATAATCCCATTCAGCTAGGGAAAACTGAATGGGCGATATTTTGAGTGCACATATCGTTCGTACATAATACATTCAATCATGTAGGCAGCCATATTGAAGCATCAGGATGTGCATGGAGGCACTGGCCAAATAACTGGTCATGCTATTTAGCGTCAATAAGCGTCAACAAGCGTCAACAAACCCGATCAGCGTCAACAAGCTCAAAATGCACATTTAGGCTTCACAAAAGCTATACTTGTATTCAACAAACTCTCGCATCTCGTATTATGTAAGAAATTGGCTGAATTCTCGTTCACAATCCCACATAAAAACTAAATTTTAAGACTACAAAATTACGATGAATGGGCGCCGCCATCTTTGTTTTCTCTTTTGCGCATGTGCGATTGCACCATGTCCCAGAAAAACAAGACGGCTGCCGGGAAAAAGCACCGTTGATGTCATACTTTTTCGCTTAAAAATCACACATTTTAAGATACTTTTAAATACTAATGATACTTTTAAATAATCATAGGAGCCCACTAAATATTGTGAATAACATGTTTAAGCTTAACAGTGCTTTTATAAGTTGTTGACGCTTTGTTGACGCTAATTAGCATGACCCGCCAATAACAGTGTGATTTCACGCAATGAATAAACAACACTTTGGGTTTCTACCATTTTTTAATAGAGGGAGCAACAGGTAGTACGGAGGGACAATCCGAGAGGGACGTTATTTCCACAATGTGTTGCGGCGCGGCATGCACCATGGAGGATGCATGCACCTTGTGTTGGCAAATCAAAGGAATCTAAGTTCTTGTCCTCGAGAGTTGGTCTTTTCTTAAAATCGGTCCTCGGATGTAAAAATATGTGTTTAGTCTATGGGATTGTGTTATATTAAACAATAGGAAACAAAGCATTGTTGCTCAGCAGTATCATGTAGGAAAACACAACTTTTATTGTAAACCCAATTATTCAATACATGTACCTGTTCCACCTGTGTGACTTTGGACTATTCCAAAGTTTGTACGTCGTGAATTAATATTCCTAATTTAAATAATTCAGAAGCCAGATTGCGACATACACCGTAAGTATGACTAAAATGCTTCCAGGAGTAACAAGCGCTCATGGCCGAGCGGGTAAGCGCACTATATATTAACACACGTTCTCTTACAGGCTTGATTTCAATGGAGGTTCGAACCTTGGCGAGGGAATGGAAAAAGGAAAATGGAGTGATAGAGATGCGTGGTGGTGGAACGGAGGACAGAGGAGCACGGGAGATGCAGGGGGAAGATGCAAAGAAGAGAGATTTCTCTTTTTTTATTTAAAAAAAAAAAATTTATATATTTTTTTTACAGTTTTCCTCGCTAAAATCCCACTAAAAAGTTGTTGGAGTTTATAAAACCGCAAAATAGTGATGTCCGTATACGGAACTCTTTCCGAAGAATACCCCGCCACCTGAAACTACCCCCTAAAAAATGCGGATACGAGGATACGGGGTGGGAGGGAGTCTGGAGGGGCGATAGAGGACGCAATTTTTCCGATCCGACCGACACACACGATGCGACGGTTGCCGGGCGGGTCATGTGCAGGGTCACCAGACAAGCTCATGATTATTCATGTGAAAAATATGAATTGTACGGCGCGCACGGCATGCACTGCCGTCGTGTCCGTTACCGTTTGCATCACGCGGCCAAAAGGAACCACTTTGAAATGTTGACTTCCCCCTCTTGTAGCTGCATAGATTAGCAAGCTTTCATTATTTGCAGTAATTTACGTACAAGAATACACAGTATACACATGTATATAATATGGCCATGCATTGTTTGTGCACAAAGTACCCCAGATGGATTTCATCTATTGTGATTCTGCAGTGATTGATTTCATCTATTGTGATTCTGCAGTGATTGATTGCATATTTTTGTATGCTTCTAATTGCTTTTTATTGATTTTTGGGACAGTACCTACATGTACATGTACATGTACATTGTATTATGCATAATGATTTCATCACTATTGTTGAACTCTTGCCAGACTGTACATTTTAGTAGGGTAGTACACATTTCTGTTATGTGCATAAATTGTACACAAGACACATGCAATATAATCATAATGTTAGCTATGCCTTTGAGACTTGGTACATGTACCATGTTGGATTGCATTGAGCTGTTTGGTGAAAAAATGTCCCTGTCCCTGTCAAAGGACAGCTCATTAATTATGGATACTGAATAATAGATATTCAAAGGCCACCAGCAAAATAAGTTGTTTCATTGAGCCTGGTAGGGCTGTTCATTTTCGAATAATTTACTATTCAAATATTCGAAACTGGGTTTGACCGAATATTCAAATATTCGATACTAGTTTTTCAGTGCATGCCACACCGGTAAAAAAGGATTGCACGTAAAAGCACGCCTGTGTTTTACGTATGGCAGTTGATATTATGGACCGTTCAAACAGCATTTTTTTTGCATGCCCCTGTTGTATCAAGGGTTTTACCGACAGGACAATAAACTTCCATCCACAAAAAATTGCGATTGACAAAAATGCGGCATTTGACACTGCTAAGCGCCGTAACTTTTCTATTAAAATAGCATCAGAGTCATATCTGTACGAGTGTAAGTGCATATATATCTTTTCAAATATTCGAACTGGCAAAATAGTATTCGAATATTCGCTTGACGATCGAATATCGAATATTCGGTATATTCGGGACAGCCCTAGAGCCTGGGCAATTAAAAATGCACAGAAGTATGTAATTTGTGGGTTTTTGTAGGATTTTTATCAATCTGTGAGGTTGGAAGTACATGTATTAACATGTAGGACAGGTAAAAAGTCAGTTGAAACTAGATCCAAATGATAGTTTACATAGTGGCGCTCTCAATAGAGAACAGTATCTCATCGCAAAAATTAATTTCTAGATTTATATGCCATTAGAAAGAACACATCATAAGCTTTAAAATGATGAAAGAATGATTAAAATAGGAGCAGTGTTAACAAGTTGTTCACAATTGGTGATGAGATACATTTACATGTACCGGTAGATAGTTTTTATGTAATCAAACCGAAAAAGCCCCCACACCGTACGCGTGTGTTTGTAATAAACTCTAGTTTGTTTTGTTTTTTCTTTGAATTCCATCCCTGGTACGTAAGAAAAATTTACATCCAGTTTACGTGTACGAGTATTGTACATGTACATTATGAAACAAGAGTCACAGAGACAGATGATCGTGGATCATGTACAAATTACTATACATGTACAAGCTACATTGTAAAGTATGCGTGCTCTTGTATTGTACTACGTTCGAGGACAAGAGGAGAAAGAACACACAAAAGAATCTTTCTTGTCCTCGAGAGACGGTCTTTTCGGTCCTCGAACGTAAGGATACGTGCTTAGTCTATGGGGTTGGGTTATATTAAGAACCCTAACCCTGCCAGACGCAGCACAGTGCATCTGTGGTGACAGCTTGACCTTGCTGCACTCTGCACACAAGTCAATGTGACAAAGTATGCAATCTGATGTGTCTGGCAGGGTTTCTAGCCAAAATACCCTGGAGGGTTAGGGTTAAAGGAAGAATAGGAAACACAAAGCATTGTCCTCGCGAGTATAGCAAAAAACGACTGTGTGTGTGCATGTACAAATGTATGTATTCATGTATGCAATTTTATTATGAGGTTCCCCTTTGTTGATTTTGATTAATAGTTTGTAGTTTGCATTTGTTAAAGATTAAACAGAATGCGTGAATGAAACAAGGTATTGATACTTTAAAACTGATGAGGGTAAATGTTTACACATTTTTGCAGGTGAGCTTATTGTTTCTTGATCATTGATATCACATTCAAGTTCTGTGTGTTGACATGTTTATATTTAAAAAAATGCATCAGAAAACCTTGGGCATTTTGTATTGAAAGTATGGTTGTGTTGCAGCCTTGTGCAAGTATGACAACTGTCATGCAGGCCATTGTGTGCATACAATGTACATGTAGGCCCACACTTATTGTTCCCCACAGAGGAAGGTGTGCCATTGACTGAGACTCACAAGGTCAATGTCCATATATAGGGCTGCACATGTTGGTGGGTGTGGTGAGTGATTGTATGCAGGAATACAGGCTGCATGTATGTAGACTTGCCAAGTCCTTTTAGCTCTTATGATTTTTCCACTTTATCATGAGCACAACCGGAGTCAATAGTCGTTTACACCTTCTGACTATGCTGAATCTCACCCAAGCCAACAGCAAGTAAAACTTTGTGTTTATCAGAGAACCAAAGAGCTTTATTTTAAGCTGTTTGGATTTTCGTTGCAACCAGCAGGGTCTAGCAGACTTTTTTACTGTTAAATATCATGCTGGGGGCTGGGGGAAATGAAAAAGGGGATTTTTGCAATGAGATCAGGAGAGTACATGTAATTAGCATGGGGTGGTCCGATCTGCAGCTTGATCAATCAAAGCTTAAATTGCATTGCAGGCATTGAAGTAAGCATTCAACCAATAGACGAATTTCACATTAGCCCCGTCTGCACACTTCCGGGTTGAATGCGAGGCTCTCGGTGCTAAACAAACACAGTGCTATTCAACAAATCCATTCAAGCATGCATAAATCACAGCAAATGACAGCGCAGTGCATTGTCAGTATGGTCAAGTGGTACCGGTTCATCATGGCAAAAGTCGTCCAAATTTCAAAATTCAAAAGATTTTACCGGTTGTTTTCTTAGCACTAAGCCTCGCTTTCAAACCCGGAAGTGCGCAGATCTGTGTTAGGGCTGGGTCAAATCGAATGGAAGGTCAAATATTTGAATATTCGGCACAGCCCTAATCTGTGCTCTTTTCATCAATGTAAAATTTGTCTACAGGAACACTTGTTAGGTGCTGCATGGCAAACATTGACTAGCCAAATAAGTGTTTTATCAATTTCAATGCAACTACATGTATGGCCACAATGAGAATATTTTAAACATGGATCCAAAAGGGGAGTTTGTGTTGTGACGTCAGATTTTGTTTGCTGCCCGCAGCGACGACTTTTAGACAAATGCACCAGTGGGCTAGAGGGGACTTCATAAAGATAGCTCTCAAAAGTCACTTGTTTTGTTATAAAATTTCTGTTTTATTTTACAATAAAACTACAAAATGACGCAGACCTCTCTCAGCAATAAACATCCTCTTTATTAACCCTAACCCCTTCGGTAACTTTACTAAAAAGTATCCTGAATCCGCCAAAATCTACCTACAGTTGTATTTTGTCACGCACAAAAGGTTGGTTTTGGTGACTGCTCAATATGGAGGTATTCTGAATCCATCAAAATCCTGCAGTACCGCTAGGCTTACAATCCTCAATCCATCAAAATCCCCCAGTTTTCAATATGGAGGTATCCCGAATCCGCCGAAATCCTATGGAGTATGGATTTTGATGGATTTAGGTAGGTTAATAATAATAATAATAATAATAAGTTCTTATAAAGCGCTATTTCGTGTAGATCACAGCGCTATGATAAGCATCAAACCTCATAAGATACAACGTTCTGAACGAACGTAAATAACAAGAATACTACAAAGTTGAAAATAGGTGTTTCTTTAAGTGCTTCCTAAATAATTGAATAGTGTCTAACAATTTGATTTGAGATGGGAGTTCATTCCAAAGTCTGGGAGCAGCGTTAGTGAAAGCTTTGTCACCAGCAGAGTTTACAGTCCTATGTTCAGCAAGAACAGTGCAGTCAGAGCCAGAGCGAAGGCCAGGTCGTCCAGGTTTGTATTGATATATATGCATTCATTGAGGTAGCTAGGACCTACTCCATGAAAACACTTAAAAGCATATAAGTTCATTTTGAAGTGTATTCGTTGACGAACTGGAAGCCAGTGAAGAGTGCGGAGGAAAGGAGTGGCCGATTCCCAGCGTTTTGCTCCAAACACCAGGCGAGCTGCCCGGTCCTGAACTTGTTGTAGCTTGTTCAAGTCGGTTTCATTCGCACCAAACAGCAAACAGTTTCCATAATCAAGTCTGGACAGCACAAGTGCACGAGCCACTTGATGACAGGAATCAAAATCAAGAAATCTCCGAATTCTACTGATATTACGTAAGTGGAAGTTGATGTTGCAACGAAGATTGGTTACATGCTTTGTCATTGACATTTGTGAGTCAAAAATAATTCCAAGATTGCGCACGTTCTGGGATGGTTTTATTAAAGTATTTCCGATCTTAAGCTCAATCCGTGGCATGTTGCGTAGTGAATAGGAGGAAGCAGCAACAACAAATTCCGTTTTATCCTCATTTTTTATAACTGAAGCAAGTTTTCAGTCATCCAAGATTTTATTTCTTGAATGCACGCAGTCAATTTCATTATTGCTGTGTTAATCGATGCTGGGTTCTTGGGATCAAACCTGCAGTAAATTTGTGTATCATCCGCATAGATGTGAAATTGAAGGTCATGACTACGAATAATGTTACCAATAGGCATGATGTAGATAGTGAAGGCCAAGGGACCGATCACCGAACCCTGTGGAACGCCATAATTCAGAGATCGGGGTTCTGAAAGTTCACCATCGATGCAAACACAACTTGTTCTACCCTTCAAATAGCTGCTGAACCAGTCCAATGTTGTTCCATCTAACCCGACAGAGTCCCGGAGCCTTTGGAGAAGAATCTGATGGTCCACCGTATCAAAGGCTGCGCTTAGGTCTAGCAGCACCATGAACACGCCTTTTTTCTCACCCATTGCCCGCATGATGTCATCCTTTACTTTAAGAAGGGCAGTCTCAGTACTGTGGTCAGATTTGTAGGCAGATTGGAATGGCTCCGATAGGTTATGACTTTCCACATGTTCGATGATACGCCTCGCTACTATTTTCTCAATGACTTTAGAGAGAAATGCTAGGTTAGAGATAGGACGATAGTTCTTGAATACATTGTTGTCCAATGAAGACTTCTTCAGAATCGGCGTGATGACAGCATGTTTAAGCTGGTCAGGAAATTTACCAGTTGTTAGCGAGGAGTTTACAATATGAGTAATGACTGGAACAAAGATTTCAATGTTCGACTTTACTAACCATGTGGGTACTGGATCCAAACTGCATGATTTAGAAGGTGACAGGCTTAATAATCTGCGGATCTCATCCTCGGATGTCAAGTCAAAATCAGGTTAGGGTTAAAGAACAAACTCACAAAGCGCCGTTGCGTGAAGTGACCTTACTGCTGTTACATGTGTGTTTATCCATCAAGTGTGAAAACTGCGAGCTTTGCAGTGGCCGACTATGGGCTCCGTGCGCCAACAAAAGAGGGCGCTGTCCACATAGCAACCGCACTTCCATGGGCAGTACGTCGCTGGTATTACGCACCGCGCTCCTCGTTCATTGGATACTCGTATACCAGTGGGATTGCTTTGTCTGTTTGCCGACTCTCGATTATTGCGTTTTCAATAAGAATATCATAGCGGGAACCAGACACTTAAATTGAAGTCAGGTAAGATGGCGTCGATATGACCCCCCGACATGCCTTTTCTTTCCGCTGAGGGGGTAGTTGTGCACGGAGCCCATAATGTCCTACATTTGTATTTGTGACCCAACTCAACATGAGTCACAAGTCGCTAAAATTACCTTTTTATATGGCCCTGTTAAATCCAACAATTTCCAACAAAACTGAAATAAGCCTGCTGAATACGACAGAATTGGCCAACAGTAATTGTTTGTTGGATTCTGCAGTGTCCCACCCAAATGCCAGCCTTGGCATTTTGCAGATATGTACATTTACATTGTACATTGTACATGTACATTGTACCCTGCTGAATTCAACAAAATAACACTGGTGTTGTTTGTATGAGCCCTGCCAAATCCAACTGAAATTTTACTAGAAGTCTGCTTCCATCCTCCTAAATATGACAAATCCTTAGCTTTCACCGTGCTATAAATACAATATCCAGCACACCATGTACATGTACACCAAGGCCCTCTTCTATGGAATAAAATAATGCCAATCCCTTACTTTAGAAACATACATGGTTTTAAAAAATACTTCAAAAAAACTATTATTTCCGGAAAATTATAGTGAATAACAGTATACTACTGCTTAATGCTCCAATATTATATTTGTATTGATGTATCATTGCTAAATGTATTTCCCTTCCTTTTTATACTCCTGTTAATGACATTCTTTTCCTGAAACTTTTATTACGTAATAAAATTATTTATATTTATTTAGAAAGTAACATTTAATTATTTGTAAAGGAGCCTGGCCTCGTATAAGCCTATGCTTCTGCCAGGTATCCTCCATACATCACCCTGTGTATTGTACTATTTACTTGCTTCTTTTTCACTTGTTGTGATGAATGGAAATAAATCAAATCAAACATGTACCAGTTTGTGTTGACTGCTAAAGCCAACAAATTACAACAGATTTTTACCATTGTTGAATTTTGTTGGATTTAGCAGGATTAAACATGACTGACGCTTGAAACTGAGTGGCATTCCATATTAAAGAGCTCTGTGTGCACTTTCTAATGCATGAGAAAAAAAATACATGTTAATAAAAATCAGTTTTACAAAATTGAAACCTTGCTTGTAGTTGTACAAAATACATGTACATGTAGGATAATCTGTGTGAGTACAGGGCATAACGCCTGGCTGTGTCAGAAAAGAAATACTGAAGTTGGTAGATTTATGCAAGGGCAATGCGGTGAATGAATGGCTGTAGGAGAATAAGTAAGCCACCTTCCCCCTACCCATGCCTCTCATCAGAGATCCCTGGAGATTGTAGCAAATGATTCTCTGAGGACTGAACCTTGTCCTTCTAGGTGTGGCCAGACATGTGCCTGGGCCTTCCCAGTTATCCCAGTCATTGGCTGAATGTGTGCAAGTCTTAATGCCTCTGAGTCCAATTTGGGAGTGAATTGTTTAAACAGTCTGCAAACTAAGTCAAGTGCTTGATTCCTGCCCTTATCAAAAAAGCAAACATGGTGCAAATGGCTGGCTTGCCTCACCCTACATAAGCTTTAACTGAATGTAACTCATGGTGCAGGTCATTTTTGTACTTTGTCTGGGTAGAAAGTCCTCTTTAGATACTGTAGAGTGCTCTTGTGAATTCAAATTACGTACAATTGGTGCCAAGAAATATTTTATGAATTAAAACCTGATGTATGTATTTAGTGCATAGGTACAATGTTCAACTTTTTTTTGTAGAATAATTTAACCGACGCTACCAGGATGTTAAAATTGGATATTTATGTTATAGATTTATGTTTACCATGTACAATGTACATGTAGGTAAATGAAATTATGGATGCTTCATACATTTAGTATCAGGGTTGTTTGATTTAAATCACTCTATTTAAATCATGATTTAAATCAATGGAAAAAAATATAAAAAATCACTAATAAAAATCACGTTTTTATTTTATTTTTTATTTCTGTTATTTGTCAATGTAAAAACAATGTCTGTTATTCAAACCTGACTTACATGTACATTAACTTTAAATCACTTATACTCACTCTAAAGGGATGTAAAAGGTCAGTTTCCTGAAACATTGTACATGTACTACATTTATCTTGTGTACAATGCATAATGTGATTCTGAAGTAGGGCCGTTTTTTTTTAATAACTTGGATTACGGATATTTTATGTCTCCGGGTCGGGCGGCGAGCGGGAAAAAAACAAAAAAAAAACCACATGGCGGCGCCCTGTAATCCAAAATGGCGGCGCCCGTGGAACGCAAAATTTACGAAAAAACATATCTCCAGCGCGCGCACGTGGCGCGGATTCAGCCCAAAGATCCCATCCCAAGCTTGCCAATCGACAGGCCTGTTGGCAGTGAGGCGGGGCTTGTGACGCAAAACTATACAGTCGAGCTAGCGCGGACGATGCATTACTATCTACAATGTACGTACAGCGTGCGCGCTAGCTGGCTCGCTGGCTCGGCAAGGTCGCGACGCGTCGACGACAACGGCTAGCTATCTCGGGGGCGGTTTCGTGGGAAGTTTCTGCGCAAACTTCACACGAGGTGGCGGTCAGCTTAACGACCAGATCTTGCCTCGTTTTCCATGGAATTATTATATTGCAATTTCCGCAACTTATTGTACTGCAACTTAATGTGGGGAGGGAGGGGGAGGGGGAGGGGGGACGGAAGGGTGGACGGAAGGGTGGACGGAAGGGTGGACGGAAGGGTGGACGGAAGGGTGGACGGAAGGGTGGAAGGAAGGGGGAAAGGGGTGGGGTAAACAATTGATACCTGTACATAAGCTCAATGTAATGTGGGCACACAAACATGATTATATAATTGAAAACAAGATCGAAGATGGAAGCTGATTATTAAACCTAACATTGCTTGATTTGCAATCCATGATGTCTTAACCCTAACACAGTCCTCAATTCTCAGATGATGATTTTTCACACACCCTCGGGTTATTAGGGTAACGGTTTGTACATTGTGTGCAATCTGTTCTGACTCTAAGAAAATCAACTTTAAAATAGAATAAAACATACTGTACATGCCTACATGGTGATATTTATGGTGGCTGCATTAAATAGTTTTATTCCACCATGGTTGTGTAGAGTTGTGAGAAATATGCAGTATGATGGTCATGCTGTAACAGATTTTAAGACACACTTACTATGTATTCTAGAAAAAAATATGATAAATGAAAGGCATTTCAGTACTGATTTCATGAACAATTGTGTGTGGTTATACTTGACTTTCAATGATGGTCATTTAAATTAACTTATTTAAGACAAATGTTTTATGCAAATGTACAATGGTAACAAAAAATTAAATATAGATTTAAATTTTTTAAATCTGATTTAAATTTTTAAAATCTGATTTTTTTGATACAAAAACAAAATCATGATTTTTTTTATCAACCCTGTTTAGCATTGTCGTAGAATATCGAGAAAAAATGCAATTAAATTAGTGTTCACAAGTAAAAGTTTAATTGTATTTTTCTTGACATGTGTTAATGTATTAGGCCCGTGATTTCTAAACGTTTAAACCGCTTTGAAAGAAATAAACATTTAAACGAAACCTAGGCAGCAAAATTAGGACCTTCTTCAAAGTATACGTGTATGTAATTTCCCGAATTCCTGGGATATTGAAGGCGTGGTAGATGTACATGTACAATGTAGTTCTTTTAGGGTTAAATTAATCAATACAAACAGAAAACATAAATACCCATTCATATTGTGTTGTGTGATGTGTAAATGGAGTGTTGATCATCTTAGTCTTTGGTCGTGTCCTGTAAATTTGCAATGTACATTGTACATGCCGTGAGTACAGTTTAAACATTTAAACACTTTCAAAATATGGGTTTAAATGTTTAGAAAATTAAACAAAGTCACAGGCCTATAATGTACAGCACATACATGTATATCTGTTCCAATAGTCTGACAACCAAGTCTTTAACGCTAAAACCCCCATAGGCAGTGATGTATATATAAACTACAGATACATGTTGTACATGTATTGTACCATTTTCTTTTAAATGGATTGAAACGTGGAGAATTGTCTTCAAAAGCAGTGCATCACACTGAATGAAGACATTGGACTTAAGAGTCAGGTGCATTCTTTAAGAATAGCAGACATATTTTGTGGTATGAAGATGCTGTTGCCATTCACATCTTGAGTACATACATGTACATGTGCCTGCTGTACTGTATGCATGCATACATTTCATATAAACAAACCCAACGTCTCATCAGTAGGACCTGGCATCTCCAGTTATGGTGCTAATGGGTCGATGAAGGCCTTAATGTACATGTACATGTATAGCAAATATGTTTAATGTTTTAATGTTCTGTCAACAGAAACAGCAGGGCTAGAACGACATGGGTATGGTGGATCCAGAGTTCCAGGGGGCAGGGAAGAAGGAGGGGCTGAAGATCTGGCGGATCGAGAAGATGGCGGTGGCCAAGATCCCAGAGAAGGATTATGGGCACTTCTTCATCGGCGACTCCTACATCGTGCTGCATGTGAGTCTGCCTGTCTCTCAGGAAGGGGGGGGGGGGGGGAGGTTTGGGGAGGGGGAGGTTTGGGGAGGTTTGGGGAGGTTTGGGGAGGGGGAGGTTTGGGGGAGGCTTAACCCTAACCCTCCAGGGCATTTTTGCTAGAACCCTGCCAGACGCATCAGATTGCATAACTTGTGTGCAGGGTGCATCAAAGTGGAGCTGTCAGCACAGATGCACTGTGCTGCGTCTGGCAGGGTTAGGGTTAATAAACAAATGTTTCATTTATTGTTTGTATTGATTTCTTATTTTATCCTGTGTAGCCTAATCAGTACTTAAATAGATATACTGTAGTATCCGTGCTCTTCACAAATAAAATTTTCTCTTTTTAATAAATATTGTCAGGTTGCAAATAATTTCAAATTTGTTAAGTAATTATTTGATAACTAAACATTTTTTTTTTCAATTGATGTCTCATTTTAAAGTGAATAACTTTTGTACTGCTAGAAAAATAGCAATTTAAAAATTTTCAAAGGTAAAACTTGAAAGGAGCATGTATAGTACACGTATATCTCTATACACTGTTCTTCCTCGGTGCCTAGAATTGATCAAGAGCAAAGGGGGATGGAAATGTCAGTTTTAGGTGTGGGAGGAAAACCCCAGGTAGTAAGATGTGAGGAAATCAACATGATCAAGGAGGGACTGACAAACCCAGTCCAAGTGTACCCAGTGGGATTCGAATCGGAGTCACAGAGGTGGATGGCAAGGTTGCAACAGGCAAACCTGATCACCCAAACAGGATCAAGGAGGGACTGACAAACCCAGTCCAAGTGTACCCAGTGGGATTCGAATCAGTGTCACTGAAGTGGATGGCAAGGTTAAGTTACCAACAGGCAAACCTGATTACCCAAACAGGATCAAGGAGGGACTGACAAACCAAGTCCATGTGTACCCAGTGGGATTCGAATCGGGGTCACAGAGGTGGTTGGCAAGGTAAAGTTACCAACAGGCAAACCTGATCACCCAAATATTTTATGAATGGCAGGTATGGTATGGTTCAACCATGAAAAACATCACGTTCTGGGGACACATCCAAACATGGGAAAACAGTGATTACATGTAAATGTCTTTTTTGGAGTGAATTTGTGCAACTAAAGTAGTCGGGTTTACAAATACATGAAATGTCACTCCAGACCATCCTTTGAATATGCGGTGTTATCTTGTGAACTGATTAAAGGAAATTGCCAACTATTGGAAGGGTTTGAAAATACAGTTCATTAGACTTTTTTTGTACATCCACTGTATGTTCTTGGCTCTGTTTCCCGGAAGCTAAAAACTCTAACATTCAGGATGTTTACTGAAAAATTAAGTAGGGGGGCTAGCACATTTTCCTTCTTGTTGATGTTCACATTTCCAATCAGGCGCCTGGAGGAAGAAAACACACTTCATCAGCTACAAGGGCACGTACGCCAAATGCTGTGTGTGTCCCGGATGCTGGGTATCCGTTGGCTCATTGCTGTACTGTATTACTTCCTGTATCTGTTTGTACCAACCACATTGAAGTTGTTGTAATAGGGAAATGGGTGCAGCAACTGTGACATGACAAACCCTTGGCCTTTGAGCCTGGTTGGAGGAAGTACAGTACACTGACATGGGGAAGCAATTGAGCTGTGGTGGCAGGGTCACATTATGTACACGTTTACAGCTTGTGAAATATGTGACTAGGGCTGTTCATTTTCGAATAATTTAGTATTCGAATATTCGAACCTGGGTGTGCATGCCACACCGGTAAAAAAAAAAATTGCACGTAAAAGCATGCCGGTGTTTTACATATGGCGATTGATATTATGGACCGTTCAAACGCCATTTTTTGTGCATGCCCCTGTTGTATCAAGGGTTTAACGGACAGGAACAATACACCTCCGTCCACAAACAAATTACGATTGACAAAAATGCGGCATTTGCACTGCTAAGCGCCTTAACTTTTCTATTAAAATAGTATTGGAGTCGTATCTGTACATGCATAGGCCTACATGTATATATATATCTTTTCGAATATTCGAACTGGCAAAATGGTATTCAAATATTCGCTTGACGATCAAATATCGAATATTCGGTATATTCAGGACAGCCCTATATGTGACCCGCTCCAGAAAAAAGGTGATATACATGTAAGTCGCGCTATGCATTTACGCGTAATGGCCCTTTCAAGTTAAGAGGGTGAAATTTTTCGTCAAAATTCATTTTTTGTTTTTTTGTCTTTAATGACATCTTAAACATGTAAAGTTTCAGGTTTGGTGCACAACAATGTTGATTTCAGTGAATAAAGTGAAAAAATAACCCTTTTAGTGTGCATTGTTCCATTGTATTAGAACCAGCCATTTCAAAGCCTGTTTTCTCTGTTGTGCAATTTGAACTCCATAGAACTAATTTATATGCAGAACGTAAAGGGCTTTGGAGCTCTATCGTACCAAATGAAAGCTTACATTGCGGGCTTTCCAAACATACATAAAACAAAATTCATTTTTCATATTTTGCGACATAATATACCTTTTTCCAGAGCGGGTCACATATTGTCCTGCATATCAGTTATAATTTGAAGAAGAATGCGCAAATTCTGAAACAAAGAAAACTTACTGCACAACAATTCCATAGGGTTGTGGGGGGGGGGGGGGGTGGCTAATTGCCTATTGATGATCTGTTGATCATTAGCTACTACTCCTTGACATACTGACCAATCACAGCCAGCCGCGCATCCGTCGGGTTTTCCTCGGACTATAGTCGTGGGTGTGATTGGTCAAAACTTCCAGCGCTGGGGCTTAGTGGTCGGTCTATTACTTTGAGCGATGAGTGGCCAGCGAAAACACTGCACGGTTTGCATATTCTTAGAATATAGGCTCAATTCAGCTCAGGTTGTCAGTTCCAAAGAAATCTGTGGATAGAGCACAGACAAATCTATGGGGAATCTATGGACATGGTGTGGGGCAGATAGCAGCATTATTGTGCATTGTGACCTAGGTTATAGAGCAGGTAGTTAAAGTGCCTCATCAGTGCTTAGGGTACAAGGTCAGTGAAGGCCACATTATTGTCACAATAACAAACCAAGCTCAAGTGACCAGGAAATTTGCTACATGTACAGTATGCCTAGCTACATCCATGAAATTCCAATTTAGTTGCCTAGCACATGTGGCCCCTTCAGTTTAAACCACATATTTATTAGAGTGAAATAGTGCTGCAACTGATCCTCGAGGTTCGGTTCGGTTCGGATTCGGTTCGGATTTTTTTTCTTCTGAACATCGGTGCATTAAAAAAAAATCTTCTCCAATCCCGATCGCGCCGATCGATACTACATGCATACAATATCCTTCTGGGAATTTCCCCGGCCCTCCCCACTAGGGCTGTCCCGAATATACCGAATATTCGATATTGGATCGTCAAACGAATATTCGAATACCATTTTGCCAGTTCGAATATTCGAAAAGATATGCACGTACAGATACGACTCTGATGCTATTTTAATAGAAAAGTTACGGCACTTAGCAGTGTCAAATGCCGCATTTTTGTTGATCGCAATTTTTTGTGGATAGAAGTTTATTGTTCCTGTCGGTAAAAAATGCTGTTTGAACGGTCCATAATATCAATCGCCATACGTAAAACACCGGCGTGCTTTTACGTGCAATGTTTCTTTTTACCCGTGTGGTATGCACTGAAAAACTTGATCGGCGAGTATCGAATATTCGGTCAAACCCAGTTTCAAATATTCGAATAGTAAATTATTCGAAAATGAACAGCCCTACTCCCACTAGTCATAACAAGTTCATTGGCACGTTGCCAAACCCGCAGGGTGCAAGATTGATAATAATGGCACAATGGCCACACCCCACGGGCCACCGCCTTGCCAATGCTTGACTGTATCTGATTTTCAGAAATGCATATTCAGTGTTTGAATGGAGTTACTTCGCTAATTATCATAAATGCATATTCAGCGTTTGGTCACGATTTCATCGAGTGATTCAGGATCCGGGCGGGAGGCATATGCTTGGAGTTTCATTTTTCGAAGTTAAATCTGCTTGGGAAAATGGACTAAGCGAGGAAAGATTAAATGGCGGGGAAAAAAGAGAAAGACATGTTCAGAATTCCATTTAGAAAATGCATGTACATGTACATTGTACATGTGCGTACATTTTATTTAATCTTGCCTGAAAATGTCAACTTTATCATTTCTTGCTGCCAAAGTCAAGGGGAAAGACTGCCCAGTGCTCTAGAAAAAAAAACATCCCACTGATACATTTACTCGGACTCCTCGAGTAAATAACTCTTTTCCCACAACTCTCACAGGGATGAGATTCTTCCCACTTTCAAATTAAGTTCCGACATTTTAGACTTTCTGACATATTTCAGAAAGCTGGCTTGATTATGGTATCAGATATTTTAACATCAATGAAGTTGAATGTGTTCTGAGATAAAATAAAAATACGTTTCTTGTTAATATTTTTCCCTGTCTCATGTCTTTCGTTCTATAAAGTGCATGCAGTGATATGCCGTGCATGATAATGCCACGGACATCGACTGCGAAGTGAAAACATCGCAACACCCCATGAGCTGAATCCATTGTGTCCGTATACATCGCACAACGCACACGCGCTTTACCTACAATGTACATACCATTTTTAGTCAACTGTACATACCACGCGTCACGCTGTAAAATTATGCATTGTGTAAGCATTAGACATGTACTCGGTCCGTACCGTAACCAGACCATAGCATTATTGGATATCGTCACGGACGAAAACGTTGCCAAAACTCGTGATTACACTAAAATTAATCTACCCAATTGATGATGACAATTCAAGCTTGCAGTCACAATGAAAATGTCACATTTTTAATTATAAAGACTACTGAAAAAATCACTATGACAAAATGCGGATGTACCAAGCATTCATTGTGTAAAGTACACAACTCCGGGAAAACTGTGTGAATTTACCGGCTCGGTGCGAGAGGTTTGTCATTGTGGGTCAATGCACGGGGGCGATGTGGCCACTGTGCGCTGAGTCGAGTCGACGGCCATGTTAATCGTGTGAGTACATGAACATGATCGTTAGCGCAGTGTGCGTGATAAGCAAAATGGACAGCCATTTTTTGAAATTATGGTAAAAAGAACAAATTTAATTCAGTCAAAACTCTTAACAAAACGTAATTTTATTCTGGAACATTTTTGTTTCTCAACATTTTTTTGCGAGCAGAGAAGGACTGACGGATAAAGTGCTGCAACAT
Organism: Hippasteria phrygiana; assembly: GCA_037893225.1. Lineage (NCBI taxonomy): Eukaryota > Metazoa > Echinodermata > Asteroidea > Valvatida > Goniasteridae > Hippasteria > Hippasteria phrygiana. Next base: position 1,953,154 of record JAZGUH010000110.1, on the reverse strand, counting down.
ACATTTTTGTAATTCACAAGGCAGGAGTTGCTCATGAAGGAATGTACATGTAGAATCCTACCACAATTTTCGGAGGTACAATTTTGCAAATAGTTTTGTTCTAAAAGGTGTCCATGAGAGCCTTGCACCACAGAGTACATGGGGCCCTGGCCCCGCGCCATAAAGGGCTTCACGCCGGCGTACGCGCTCACAAACTTCTAACTTTATTTTCTTTAAATCTCATCCGTGGACTCTGTGCGTCCCCACAAAACGAGGAATGTATGTTGTGTCGCCATGTAAACAACCAATCATTGCATACTGGGCAGGGCTCGCTTTCGAGCACACTACATTTTTTAGGCGGGGGTGGAGGGATGAAAACTCGCATGGCCGGCCGGATGCAAGCGGTTGCGACTTGGTATGATTTTACCTCATGCCTTTTTGTTACCTTCCTGGAATGGAAAAGGCTTTATCTTTTTTTTCTTCAAATCTATCGACTGTCTACATTGCATGCGATACATGGGCTAATATAATTTACGCAATACATGTACATGTGATGGGTCCAAACCTGCTGCAATAGAAGGCCGAAAAGAAGGGCCTTAATATCAACACGTAAATTCAATCATCCGTGCTGCCCGTGCATGCACTAATTTTGTTCTATCATCGCACGCATTCCAAGCGCTATCAATATGTGCACGTAAAGCTTGCCGAACTTCCGAACCGACAATTTCGGTTCGGTTCGGTTCGGACGGCCATGTTCGGCCATTTTTAGTTCGGTTCGGCGGTTCGGCTGCAGCACTAGAGTGAAATGAATCCAATTTTGATAAAAATCATTGTTGTATAGGAACGTTTTCAATTCATGATGCAGTAGTCTTAAAGACAATGCTTTCACTCTACTATAGACTAATCCGACGAACAAAATTAGAAGCCATCTTTGGGTACCCAATCGGGTGGTACTGTGCTCGCGCGCGCGTCATACGCGTGCTTTTGTGTGAGGCGCGTGTTTACTTTTGCAATCCTATTGGTCAAAGGCGCGTATGAGTGCGCGCGTGTATGGTACAGCTCGATTGGGTACCCAAAGATGGCTTCTAATTTTGTTTGTCGGATTAGTCTTTTGGGTCTGTGTATGACTCTGCAATGTATACATGTATGATTAGGATCTGAGGTTGTTTGAAGGCCGAAGCAGCGGCGACAACATTTGTGCACAACGTCTATGGGATTCGGCAGTCGGACAAAAACAATACCTTTTCCGACTTGTAGTCGGGAAAATAAAAAAGAAAAACAAAAAAGAAAATTGTAACCTCCATGACAACAAGTAAACGCCATTATTACCCCGCAAAAATACATTTTGTAAAGCGAGTCTATTACGATTGAATTATTCAAATTAACTGAAATGCCATCTTGGTTAAGTGAGGGGAAACCCATTTTATAATGAGTTGCTGTTCAGGATGAGTGGCTGTTTTCCATTTGCATCGCATTAAATTTTTTAAGCATTAGATAGATTTCAAAGTCCAATGTCTTATTCATCATTTCAACCTATGGGCTCCGTGCACAACTACCCCCTCAGCGGAAAGAAAAGGCGAGTTGGGGGTCAATAACGACGCCATCTTTCCTGACTTCAATTTAAGTGTCTGGTTCCCGCTGTGATATTCTTATTGAAAAAGCAATTATCGAGAGTTAGCGAACAGATAAAGCAATCCCACTGGTATACGAGTATCAAATGAACGAGGAGCGCAGTGCGTAATACCAGCGACGTACTCCCCATGGAAGTGCGGTTGCTATGTGGACAGCGCCCTCTTTTGGTGACGCACGGAGCCCATAGGAGAATGCAAAAAGCTACAAGTTTTTTTTTATTATTTTAAATTGGAATCACCCAATCCAACACTTAAAGCCACTCTAGGTATTGGGTTACATTCAGAGGTGGCAGGGTTGGCGACATTTTGAATTGCCAACCCTAACACCTTTACGGTTTTCCTGGGCCCAGAGGATAATTCAACAGATTCCAGAGAAGTTATTCCAATTTTCAGACCTACATGTACATTGTATAGACCTTCAATGTATGTGGGGGTATACATGTTCATGTAACTTCCACCGTCAGTGAGACCAGCTCACCTCCCATATTACAATGCAAAGTGTTAACAAATCATTACAGAAATGCCTTGCGCCTGTAATGACATCAGGAATATTTCATTTCTTGTTATCAGGGCTGTAGTCGAGTCCATCACAAGTCCCTGCAAGTCCATCACAAGCACTCCAGTCCTAATTCCAATCACAAGCTATTAAAATGAGTTTCGACAAAGGCATTCCTTTGTCATTGTTCATCCAGTTACTTGTTAATGGCTTTATGAAAGGACTTGTGAAAGGACTTGCAGGGACTCACTACAGCTCTGCTTGTTATTCCCCACATTGGAATGGTCACAGTTTTGATAATGAATCAGATTTGTTAACACGCCCTTAAACAGACTCATCAGTGCTGACAGATGCAAATTGTACAGTTGTAATTTATTTAACACTGAAGTTTTTTTCTAGCCAGCTGTGTCTTGAATTGTGTTGCAGTTGCACAGCATAAACAATAGCACAAGTCACAGCTGGCTTTTAGTACACAAATTTATCCGGCACAGGGAGGGGAAGCTGGCCATGTGAACGTCATATGCACGTCATATGCACTGGCAGACAAAATGTGAATCCGTCTGCCAAATGATTATCATAGCGCATATGAAAGCTTGAATACAATGTACATTATGTACATCTCCATTGTATGTCTTTTTGCCCGAGAGCTGTGTTCGTCTGTTGTGTACTAGGTTTGTGATTCATCTCGCCTCTGCTGCTTAGCCTTTACTACATGTACATACATGTATTTGTCCTTCACAAGGATTTATGTCCCCTGGCTAAAGTCGATCAGATTCCTACTAGACTATACATGTACATGTACAATGTACATCAGCATTTCTGGGGTGATTTGTTGTACTGCGCTATCCCCTTGATAGTACGGTATTTTACGGGAGACGTCGGGGTGTCGCGGCAGTTCTGGCAGCCAAGCGAACCGCTACAATGTGTTTGTGCAGTCAAGCATAACCTATACACAATAATCCAACAATGGATTGAAACTGCACAAACGGCGGCCAATGGCGTCATCCGGCCTGGTGGCACTGTTTTTTTGGCGCATATTTGCGTCATCCGTACGCAAGGGGTTAACCCTAACATCACTGAAAACTTCAAAATACTACCTGAGTAAACTGCAGTATGGAGTACTTTTACTACACTGGCCTATGAGAATTTGAGTAGTATTTTGTAGTACAGTGTACTGGACCCCAAATGGATGCCGAGTACGTTGGGGTTAAAGCAAGAGGTTGTTGGCTCGAATCCTTCCAATTTCTCCTCATGGGCTCTTGAGCAGTGCTGCTAATTAATTTGAAGAGTTTACTGTGATGCAGAATGCACATTTTTACGTTTGAGGAAAATATACTCTAATTATGGGGAAATCACAAGGTCTGCAGTGCACGTATGAGAGACTTTTGGCCGTTTCTGCAAATGAAATCACGCCCCCTTGGACAACCCTGTGGAATTTGTATGCGGTATATTCAGTTTGTCTCGGATGTTGCACATTCAGTGTCAAATAAGCCAGTTCGGTATTTCAACTGCGCATGTGCACAATTACATTTTATCCCGAATGACCCGCATGACCTAACGCGCGCGTGTGAACGCAGAAGGTGGTCGCACAATGCGCATGTGTTAAATCCAATCAAAATGAGCATCAGCAATTTTATCCCGAATAACCTTTGACCTTCAAAATACCGAACTGGCTTATATTATAACTGGTGTGATTTGACAGTATCAGTTTGGATTCATGTGATACTAAAGTCCTGGTGAGTTGCAACAGGTATTTGTGCAATGGACATGCACGCAGTACAATGTATGACAGCCAGGTACATGTACATGAACTGGAAGAGTTTTAAGAAAGTTGGATCTTGTTTTTCAAAATGTTCAAGATATGCACATGTTGACTCGGATGACGATTTTCCCCCTGAACCTCCCACTATACTGTGTAGAGAGTTTATCATTTTCTGTCTCAGGATCTCCAAATTCATTCAGTTGTTCATGCTCCTGACAGGACAGCAGCATTAATAGACCCAGGAGTCATGTACACGTACATGTACATGCATAATCTACATACATTTGTAGGTTCCCAGAACCAACTTCCCGGATATACACGTACACGTATTCAAATTTCACTCCTCTGTACACGTGTACATTTGTGATGCCCCAAGCCAAAACCCAGCTGTTCCTCCATTTAACAAATGGCATTAGATATTTAAAAAAAAAGAAAAAGAAAAGCTGTACTCTGTATTCTCAATCTTTCCCATCTTAAACATTCCATGTACGTGGACGTGTACTTCACCTATAGACCCTAAATATGGATTTTTGGCACAAAAAAGTAGTTTTGGCATACATGTACATGTAGGGTGTCACATTTCTTTATTTCTCTGTGCCAGTGCATATTTTCACATGTACTGAACTTCACATACATACATACATACATGCTGTACATGTACTATATTTGAACCCTGTAGGCCAACTTCACTAGTCTTTAGTTTCAGACTTTCATTTTGAGTACAGAAGGTCACTGCTGATTGTTGCATTGCAAGTTGCCATGGGTTACCCATTTCCTTGTTACCATGGGGACATGTATACTGTTTGAGGGTTGCAGACCACAATATTTTGGGGATTACATGATTTTGGTGGTCTGCCAATTCACATTACTGAAGTTTTATGCAGGAATGCATACTTGATACTTGTATAGTTGATTATGTACATGTGTTTGTATACTAAAAGTGCAGGTATTTGTTCACAGTATGGGGCCTAATCTAATGCTTTGTACAAAATGCAATTTAAATGGCACATTTGCCTGCATTTTGTGCATTGTATACAATGCACAAAATGCAGGCAAATGTGCCATTTAAATTGCATTTTGTACACACACTATGAATTTCAACACCGTGAAAATAGAGTTTAGTATTGCTCTTACAGGTACATGTACTGGTAAGTAAAACTGTCCATATCATTGGACTTTCCCTCGTAAATTTCCAGGACTCGCCAGTTAACCAGTTGGACTTTTGTGTGTGGCTGGTGTACTCCCATTAACCCTCCCTCTCCAGGTGCCAAATTGGAGCCAACTACCCTATCTATCAAAACCTATCAAGTAACAGGTTGAGACACACAAGCTGTGGGATAGGAGAGGATTTGGTTTTTGGATAGGTTGTAATAGTTATAATAGTAGGAGGGTTAATGCAGTAATTGGTGTCCCTGTAAAACTACATGGCTGCGTGGAAGCCTACCATGCCCCCTTTTGGCCTGTTAGATTTACATTGTGTCCGCGGTAAATTCTCTGTCCGTTCGTATTGGACACGAGTGTATTACTCTACAGGAACGTCATGGCAAATTGATGAAAAAAAAAGTGCAGTGGGAATATGGCTTTAGTGTAACCTCTCCGCCAAATTGAAACTTTTCCTGTCTGTCATCAAAAATGTTTCCAAGTCTTTGGTCTCATAAACTGCTTCTGGAATGTGTGCACATGGCATATGTGGGAAACTAACCAGTGGTGCCTATAAATTGATCATCTGTGGTGAAATATAGCAAGTTGTCATACAATGGACTGGCATGCTACAGTGCACATCAAAAATGCCCTGGTATTCAGTTTCAGTTCTAGAAACTCGATCAAGTGTGAAGGTGAAACTGCGTTGTTGTAATAACTTAAAAGGGCCGCACTGCAGGGATTCGAAATGGCAAAATCTGCAGACTAGCAAATGACTGATTGATTTTTGGAGGCATGTACAAAAAGTATGGGGTCGTGGGCATATTTCACCCTGGGGAGGAAACATTTCAGACTATTACCATTTTGGATTTAACGTTCAAAGGATACATTTAATGGATTAAATGTAGAATTTGGTAGAGGAAATTATTATAATTTGTGAGTCCTGTGGGAAAATACACGATGTATTTTAATCCGTACAATGTAATTTAATCCTCGCAATGTTACTGATAGGCAATGCACTTTCCTGTATTTTAGACAGCCATTCCTCTAGTAATTACTGTTTTGTCCACAAACATGGTGCTTTCTGATTTAGTAGCAGAACCAATCCAGTTTTTCAGTAGGCATAGACTATTTTCCAACTCCTATCTAGAAGGAATTTCGATTTCACTTGGAATCCACGAAATTCATCTTCCAAGTACAATGTACATGTACATGTGTGGCAGTTATGGCTCAGCAGCCCATTAACATGTACACTGGGCTCCTTTGTGTAGGTGGTGCAGCCTTCAATTCTGTTGATTTGATTCCCGGACAAAAAAAAGCTGGTTTGCAAAGTGCCGGATGTGGTCTTTCGGACAAACTGCGATTTTCATGGCGTCAGGATATTTAACCCTAACTTCCTGCATCATTTTCCTGCATGTAATCCTGAATCCTCCAATATCCTCTAATAGGGACCACTACATGAATCCTCTAAAATCCTCCTGGGGTTTTTATAAGCGCCCCAGTAACCTCAATCTTTCGAAATCAGATTGCGCCTGATGACCTGGATCCTTCATTTTCCTCCAGAGGTAAAATCCTCTTATGCCCTCAATCTTGCAAATTCATCCGATGCTTCAACTTCCAAAGACCCTCAATCCTCCAAATTCCTCCATTTGGCAAAGAGGATTTTATAGGATTTGGGATAAGGATGTGACGTTTACATGTTTAAACGAAAACAAAATTCAAATCCGTTTAGAAATTTTCCCTAACGTTTAAACTGAACTCAAATTTCAAAAGTGGGACCTTGTATTTGCGCAATCTACCCCCCATTTATATTTACAAAAAAATCTACGATGTTTGTAAATCTTTGTTTACCTGGATTTTCCTATAAAGTTTTCATGGTCTTTGAAAGAAAAATGCCAAAATAAATCTCAGCTCCAAAAAAGCCTTTCCAGAGAATGATTGACAGCTGCATTGTTCAAATTGATACAATGTATCCCTTGTTTGTTGCAAAGTATCTATTTGGGTTCAGCTGTAGGCCACTGGACTTTGAGGAGTCATTGCCAGTAGTGCCAGTTTGCTGATGGACAGTGATAATAATATTTCAGCCAATTAAATGATCCGGTTCCTGGCAAATATATACGCCATTGGTTGTGGTTCCTGCACACATACGGGGGCAGGCGGCAGCCTTTTTGAAGTGTTGACTAAACCTGGTTTAAACGTTCAAACGTTTAAAGTTTAAACGCTGTGGGAAGGTTTTGCTAAACATTTATCAAATTAAACGCAGATTCCCATCCTTAATTTGGGATGGTTATAGGGTTAATGGAATCACAGTTCCGATTCCGATGTTGGAGTTGAATAGAGTCGACTCCTGCATGGAGTCGTCAAAGCCTGTTTCAGACCATGAGGTTAAAACTCATAATCTCTGCTTTAGCACAGTGCTTCACATTGTGGCTAAAAATACTGTATGTGTAATTAGTTGATTTTGTTTGATTTAAACATTTTGGTTCTTTGTTTCTGCTTTGTACAGACCCGATCTTCAGGGAGTGGCTTTGTATGGAACATCCATTTCTGGCTCGGTAAAGAAACATCCCAGGTATAGTGAAATACATTTTTACCGTCTTAAATGTACACATGCTTACTCGTTTTGAGTTTCTTAGTCATTCTGATACATCCAGGTTTTGGAGTTGTTGGGCAAAAGGTTGAATTCTATTGTATAGGTGATGGAGAAATGAATTTAAGGAATTGTCTGTTAAAAACAAACCAAAAAAACTGTTCAAAATAGTGTGATTTTTTGCTGAATATGCGATCAAAATAAAGGATATTTTTTGGGACACTTGTGTTTAAACTGCAATGAAAAAGGACTATCGACCAACTAATAGTTTGTTGCTGTCTAACCACACATTTGCACCGAAACATGAAAATCACTTTATAGTTGATTATGTTCTTGGTCCTGCCTTCACTAGTTATGGTATAACATGAACAAAATTGACCATGCCCAGGCTTTGAAGTATTCCTACTTTTCCTATTACCTTGCTCCTGCATTCCCAACTTTTTTATTTAACCCTTGAGTACGGTTAACATAGTGAGGTGCCGGGGTGCTGTGTCAACTTTGCAGCCAAGCGAAACGGACACAATAATCCAACAATGGATTGAAAATGCAGAAATTGCGTCTATAGACGTCATCCGACCTGGTGGAAATTTCTTTTTGCAGCATTTGGCGTCATCCGTATGCAAGGTGTTAAATTCTTGTTTTCCTACTTATATTTTCTACTTTTTTGTCCCACAACTCTGAAAAAATGAAATCTCATTGAATAGTTTTCATCAGTGTTACACACTGTTATACATGTACATGTATATGAAAATCATACAATGAAGGGATTGGGTGCAGGAGTACTGCAACTTTGCTCACAAGAGCTTAGTTGAGGATGAAGCATAAGTGTTGTGAGTACAGAACATGCCAAATAAGGCTTGTGATGCTGTGGACATGGGTGAATACATTGTATCAACACAAACTACTCCTGAAAGCTCGCAAAAGTCGTTCTTTTATCCAGATTTTGTCCCCCAAAAGTCCTACTTCGTCCTGTTTTGTTAAAAACTTTGATCCTACTATTGTATTTTTTTTTTATACTTTTTTCTGCTTGAAATGTACATTGTAGACCGCCCTCCAGGTGGTCAGCTATGTGGTTGACTTAGGTTCGAACAAGGCTAATCCAACACTTGCCAACAAAGCTTTACTGTTGCTCTTGTCAAAACTTGCTGAATATTTCACTTGATTTTGGTAGGATGAAGCGGGTGTGGCAGCGTACAAGACAACAGAGTTGGATGACCATCTGGGCGGATCCCCTACCCAGCATCGTGAGGTACAGGAGTCCGAGTCGAAGCTCTTCATGTCCTACTTCAAGAAGGGAGTCATGTAAGTAGAATCAGGGCGAGGAAATCTCCCCCTCCACCTACCCCCCCCCCCCCCCCGCCCCTTTGGTTGCCAAAGACAGAAAAATTACAGCAAAGAACCTTTGTTAGTCAGTCAAAATTTGTTATTTTAAATTTGTGAAATTAGAAATGTAAATATGGTGCTATTTGTTGTTTTATATCTTCCATTTTTTAAAATATAACATTTTATATTATTTGTGTCCATGAAGTTACCAGAAAGGCGGAATCGCATCGGGATTTAAGCACGTGGAGCGGAATAAGCACGACCCCCATCTGTCAAAGGTCAAAGGCAAGCGCAACGTCAGGGTCATACCGGTAGGTTTGGTCAGGCAGATGTGATGCATCCATACTATATATTTGACTCACTCTGCAAGAAGGGCAATTAGTGTTTTATATATAGCTGGAAAGGCCATTTTATAAGCTTTCATATTATGTCTGAGGCCTGTAGCATTTTGCATTCATGAGATATTTGGAAATTTGCATGTTTGTTTTCAGGAATTTCTTGAAATGACTCGAGGAGAAACAAGCCATTATTTAAAAAAAACAAAAAGCAAAGCAATAGATGGAAGCACTCGACACAAACACATTCTTTTTCCAACTTTATTTACTGAAATCAAAGATAATATAGGTATCTTAGAACAGAGATGTTTTCTCTTTTTCCCTGTCCCGACGTAATATATGAAACACTGTATACTCGGTACTTTCCGAGAGCCTGTGTGAAAAAATTCACAGGCTTACTCGGGCGGGATTCGAACCCAACACTTCCTGCTTACTAGTGAAGACATCTTAACCACTCGACCACCGAGCTTGTCGGGGTCGGCTGGCCGATTCGAATCCAATGCAGCAGCGGGTACCGCGTAATCAGTCAGAAGATGGCATGTTTGCGTCGGGGGGATGATGTAAATTAAAACAGATGTTTTCTCTTTTTCCCTGTCCCGACGTAATATATGAAGCACTGTATACTCAGTGCTTTCCGAGAGCCTGTGTGAACAAATTCACAGGCTTACTCGGGCGGGATTCGAATATAGGTATTAAAGATGCAAAAAATTATCTCCCTTCAAAATCACTTGTTTGAAGAATTTTTCACCCTCTTCACATAGACCAGCCCATTGCGCGTAAAAGCATATACAGCGACTTATGTGCCCTTTTTGCAGAGCGGGTCACATAGTTGATTTCTGCTCTTATTAGAAACGCAAGTTGTAACATATAAAATACCAAAATGGTTGATGTAATGAATATGGTATGAATAGTTTCTGCAGTTTAAGTCTGTCTGTTTCAAGTGTCTGAGATGCTACCAAAATTCAGTATTTGTAACTACATATGATGTCAGTGTGTAATGTAATGCATGAAGGAGTGAGTTCAGTCGGCATATGAGTAGAACTCTAATGGGGAGGGCTTGTTTTTCTTTCAGAACCAACGGTCACTCAAAATAGAGATTGAATTTCCACATGGTGTTACTGCAAGACGTCTTATTGCCGCATGTTTCGTCCTTTGTTTTGTAGGTTGAGCTGTCGTGGGATTCCTTTAACAATGGTGACGTGTTTATCCTTGAGCTGAACCAAAAGATCTATGTGTGGAGTGGGGCCAAAGCCAACAGACAAGAGAAAATAAAGGTATGCAGGAATCCCATCCCAATCCACTGCACACAATCCCATACAACCCCACACAAGTGTGTAAATACAGGCAATCGCTGACCTCCTATTGTCCCTCTTTTGTTTGTACTTTAACTTTTTCGGAAGGCCTCCCATATGTTTTGTACTTGATTTTTCAATTGTGAACGTTTGGTCAATCGTGGACCCTTTGTCTATGCCCTAACTCTTTTGTCCCTAGTCCACGTCTGCTGGTATGTACACACGCACATATGCACCCATATGGGGTACCTCTATTGTAGACTTTACTTTTCTTCTTTTATTCTTATTGTCCAACTTTGTGTGGTACCTGGATTTCTAAAGACTCCCTTGTGGGGTGCCATTGTCCCCTGTAAGGAACTAATATAAGAACACATAATCCCACACAACCCCACCCAACCCCACCCAACCCCACCCACACTTGACACGCTATTGGTTGTGGGGTACATCTATTGTTCGACCCAACTTCCCTTCTTTTGTTCTCCTTTGTCCCCTTGGAAATCTCGAAATACATAGCGTTAAGGCTGTGGGGTACATCAATTTCTAAAGACAGGGCTGTGGGGTCCATTGTCCCTATTGTTGCCCTTTGTTGCCCCGTACCCTGTAAGCGTACACAAACATCCCACACAACCCCACACCCCCCACACCCATTCCCCACTAGAAGCACCCACGGGGATGGGGATCAAGTGGTGAGGGACACAGGTGACGGGATAATAAAAAATTGTGAATTATTTGCCATACCAATAATCTTAGGCTATTGAGCAGTTGTGAGCAGATCCTACGAAATGAGTCTTAATGTTTGTGACTTGTTAGCTTTTTCCTTGCTGTTCATTTCGATAGATTACCTTATTTTCTAAAAACTGTAACTCAAAAGTAGCTCTTGAGACCTCTGACTCATTAGGTCGCATTGGTTCAGATTTTTTTAAAAATGTCTTAACCCTAACCCCCGAGACCCTTTTTGCTAGGAACCATCCTCAATCCTCCAAAATCCTCCAATTGCCCTGCCCTCCCAAAAAATGCATTCATCCTCAATCCTCCAAAAATTCTTCTTTTTTGAAACACCATTCATCCTCAATCCTCCAAAATCATCCTCGCTTAAAACACCATTCATCCTCAATCCTCCAAAATCCTCTTTTTCTTGAAATACCATTCATCCTCAATCCTCCAAAATCCTCCAAAACTGCAAGGAGGATTTTGGAGGATTGAGGTGGGTTGGGGTTAAAATTGTGTCTTTGTATTGTTACTTGGGCATTGATACTGGAATATTACTGAAATAGACTTGAATTTGAGCTTTTTTCTCCCCTCCCCCTTTTAAGGGTGGACAATATGCCAAGATGGTGAGGGATGACATGTACAGCGGCAAGGCCCACATCATGTATATTGAGGAGGGTGAGAAGCTGCCAGAAGATATCACCAAGGCTCTGGGGGCACCGCCTAAATCCTTCAAGGACTCGGTAGAAGATGACGAGACATTTTCCCGGAAAAATGTGTCCAATACCAAGCTCTACCAGTAAGAATGTTAGATCATTTTAATCTTGAAAGAAGTTCACTTGATAACATCTGTCTAAAAATTCATCAAGATCCATCAAAATCCATCAAGATCCATCAAAATCCATCAAGATCCATCAAAATCCATTAAGATCCATCAAGATCCATCAAAATCAACATCCGCGTTTGCATTCTTCTTGGGTTCAGAACGTATGCAAATTGGATTTGTTACAATGTCAATATAACCAATTAACTCCCTCCCTTACCAGACCCCCAGCCTACAGTAAAGATCAGATAAGCCACGGTTAGTATAGAACCTTACAAAAATCAGTGGAACGTTCCTGATGGGTTTTGATGGACTGAGTAGAAATGCAACTTGACCTCTCGCCGTTCAAAAGCTTTAGCCATTTATAGTGTTTGTTGATATCATGTGACATTCTAAATCTTAGAGAAAAAAACAAAAACTATCAAACACATGCAGATGCCCGCATGTGCATCCTATACGTTGAAACACAATATGTCAAAGCACGTCAAATGCAAATGTGATTCAGCTACTGACATGATGTACTCCTTTTGTTCATTCATGTACATGTACAGTCTATTGCAATTGAAAGTGACAATTAACACTGTAAATGGGAATAGGAAATTTTGTGAAAAGAATTCACATTTCCATTCACATTTCACATTTCTCACACAACTTTTCCCCCCTGCGAATTGTTCTCCCAAAAAAGCTGTATGTGGAAATATTTTCCTAATTGTGTGAAAAAGCAAGGAAATGTTGTCCCACTTGTGTGAAAAGGTGTGAAAATGTTGTACCACATTGGGAAGAGAAAAGTGTGTGTGCATTACCTTGCTATATGTGCGAGTGCTGTTGAAGAACTAGGTCTGTTGTGTGCTGATGTAGTTTTTGTGAATTAGTACTTTAACCCTGAACCTGCCAGATCCTTCAAAATTCATCAGGATGCGGTGCAGGATTTTGTAGGATTGAGGAGAGTACAGCCCGGCAAAGTCTTCATGGGGCTTGATGTCCCTTGAAACTTCAGGATTTTAGAAGATTCAGGCATGTTCCTTGTAAAATGCCCCGATATTAATGTGGCTAAAGAAAATAACTTGGACTGAACATGAACTGAACCTGGCCCTGTTGATCTACCGGTGCAGTGTTGTACCGAGTGAGGTATTACTTATGATTGTAGCTAATAACCAAGAATACTTTCCTGTGAACTAAATAGTCAACCTTGCCCATTGTTGTTCAACATGTTCACGACTCTTTTGTTTTGGTTACAGGGTTGAATGTGACATTTATCTAGTTATGACTTTTAGGCTTGGACGTTATTTCGGTATTATCGTATAGTGACATATTTTGTTCAATACCGAACAATACCGACGGATGATCCATAATTACCGAAATACCGGCGAAATCGGTTTGGAATTTCAATACCGCGGTATTCCCCCTAATGTTCAGAATGTTTGCAAAAACCCTTTCAAAGATAAAGAAAAATAACTGCATTTACAGTTGACTCCATTCTCCAATCATCCAGTGTTATGTCTGCCTTGCAGTGGAAAGATAAGACCTCATTGTGGAGCTCCACTTGGTAACCCGATACTCCAGTGGCTGCCATTCTACCAGAAAAGCCTTTAAAATTTGGCTTACACCGCCGCATTTGCGGTTAACTTTTTTGGGTGTGTAGTGTCTGGGACGGAAAGTTCCAACAATGTTTTACACAGGGGCGTAATAACTGGCTGAATAACCAATTGTCTCTTTGGTTAATTGTTTTGGGGATTTGATTCATCATGCCTAATTTTTGCCGGATTATAACTGCCAAAACAATTTGCGACGAGAAAAAACCAAATCGGGTCTAAGTTGTAAAATGACTGCCGAAACACACTCCAGGCTTGTTCAGTCATGGACCGTACGTCATTTTAAAACCGTCTGATTGGCCATCTAAAAAGACGTTCGGAACACATCTCATTCATGTTTTAGGGCTTGTGTGATGTGGGCGCGGCCAGCCGGCATGCGATGCATATGCAGCGAGCCGTACGTCATTTTAAAACCGTCTGATTGGCCATCTAAAAGACGTTCAGGTCACATCTCGTTCATAGTTGGGGCCACCTCGATTCTTGCCAGTGTCTGGTCTGATTGTAAGTTGACACTTCGTGATTGTCTCTACCAGCCAAGCCGTTACTCTGTAAACTGTGTTGTGAACTTTTAGTGATGGCACGAGAAAAAAAATAATTCTGAAATAATTCACTCCCTGGGGGATTGCCCACTGATGTATACAAATCTGAACTTGCATTGGCTGCTCAAGTTGATGACACCGTCCACCATCTTTCCACTCCACACAATACGCGAATGTACGTAAAACTGGTACGAGCATGATGTAAGCAGGCGCGACCGCAGTAGTTGTCTACGCTATGGAGGCCGTAGGACTCGTGGATATGTGCCATGAGAGAGGTAATGTGGCGGCTGCTGCTGGTGACAGTTGTTCGTACAGCGTGCAGCGGCCATTGAGCAATACAGTGGGCTTGCGGCCCACAGCGCCGGGTGCTGTTGTTGCGCACGCAGTGTTAGAGTCGCTGGTGACTGGGGGCTGGCACATGACGTGAATCACTGTTGCTGCAGGGTACCAACTGCAAAGCACATGTTTACTGAGCATGCGTGAATGCGCGAGGCATGATATGCACGATTGCCAGGGTCGTTGACGATCGGTATTTTTTAAACAAATGATGTTACAAACAACAATAAGTACATGTAGGCTACTACAAAAAAGTCAGCTTTTGTTTTAATCAATCACGTTGATATATTTTTGCAAACAAATAGATTAATATTGTCACTAAAGCAAGTTGATAACAGCCTTCACGCTGGCATAATACTGTTGCAGATGTGCGTGCTCTGTGTCATTTTTTCCCGATGTTGTAAGTAATACCCCAATTTAAATAATACCTGGTTTTAGTGAATACCGCGGTATTTTTGTAACGTATACTGCGGTCTCCTAAAAGGCAATACCGCCTAAGCCTAATGACTTTAAATCTGTCAGAAGTTTCTACTCGACTGTCTGTAATCAATCGGTCCCTCTGCCATCATATCTTATTTATTCCTTTTGCTATTTTTTCCTCGGCAGTGTTACTGATGAGTCGGGCGCTCTTGTTGTCACCGAGAAAGCTGTGTGTCCCCTGACACAGGACCTTCTAGACTCCAATGTAAGCCAACATTGATATCCTGGTGTGTTAAGGACTTCCTTTTTGTCATTTAACCCCTTGCGTACTGTTGACACAAATACGTGCAGATTGAAAATTGCCACCTGGCCGGTTGACGTCTATATACATGCCAATTTCTGCATTTTCAATCCATTATTGGGGTATTGTGTATGTTATGCTTAGCTGCACAAGCCTCTTGTTTCCGTTTTGCTTTTTGCTTGGCTGCACAAGCCGGCATGGCGCCCCAGCGCCCCCATATGAAATCCGGGGTCAAGGGGTTAATAAGTTGACAACAATGGTAAAAAATATAACAATGTCCACATTTTTGTGAAAATAAATCTCATTTACACATCACATTATCCTAAATACTTTGTTGGACATTGTTTATCATCTTTTTTATCATCCTATTTCAAGTGTTTTGTTTCCACAGTAATACTTTCGAGTAGAGTTTAAGTTCATAGAAGTCTATTAACCCTAACTACCCCAAGACTTACAAACTCCAACAGCTAGGTTTTGTCTGATTTTGATGGGTTCAGTACTGTATTGCCTTGGCACCATTACTTTACATGGAGCTATGATGCCCCAATTTGTCTAAAGAATGTGCCATAGGTATACTATACAGTGTTGCATTTTGACAGGTTGAGGAAGCCTCCTAGTAAAAATGCCCGGGGGGTTAGGGTTAACCCTAACGGTCCTGAATCCTCCAATTTCAGTACGATTTTTCATACCACCTAGGGAGTCAGGGTTAACAAATGCTGTGATTTTATTTTCAGAGGATGTTTGAACATCCTTTTCAAAGTTAATTTTCACATTTTAATTATCCTGTAAGTTGATGAATATTCCTGTATGATTTTGAAATGTTAGTGTTCATTTCTGGCTATTTTCTGATGCCACTAAAAAAAAAAATGGCTTACATTTTTTCCTGCGTCTTCCTTGTATTTTAAATTTTAAATAAAAAGAAAAATGGGGGGGGGGGACTTCTCGAAAATATCCTATAATCTTGATTTGTTTCCAATCCGTCTTTTTTTTCTTTCTGATTGGCCCGCAGGACTGTTACATCATCGACCAAGGCGGCGCAGGTATTTACGTTTGGAAGGGCAAATCGGCTACTCAACAGGAGAAAGTCAGGGCCATGAAGAATGCCGAGGTGAAGTATTACCACGGCAACGGCTGCCATAGCAACCACGCTGTGCGCAGCCCACAGCCAGTGGGAGGGCTTCTTCATTGCACTGAAGCAGTCCTGTGGGGTCAAGAGGTCAAGATGGCGATACGCCCCCAAAAAATAATAATAATCCCTGGCTGATTGAAATTTGTTGGCTATATGAACAACTAACCTCTTCAGGAAGAATTGTTGAAGTCCCATATTACACATACACATTTTTGACAAGAGAGTGGACATGAAAATGATTAAAACTAGTATTCTTGGGTTTGAACCCCATATTTGATCAAGAAGAATGCCTTTGGCCTTGTAAGGGAAAAGTGGATCTCAAGTTGACTTCTGACCCCTCAGGCCTGTTTATTTCCCTTTGATGGTGTGAAAGGTTGTTTGCCAGTTTTGTTGGCGCTGTTTTTGTAGTATCACCGTATTCCCCACTGTCACTTTTACCCAGTCTGCCACTGAAATCGCATGGGAACCTCCCAACCTCTCCCCTGGGCTGTTTGGTATGAGATTTCTGTTCTGCACTAAATTTATTACTCTATTAACCTTACTGTATTTAACATAACTGACTCGAACACTGTGGAAAAAGGCACATATTTACATGACTGGTTTTACAGTTTTGCAATTCGCACCTCTACAATTCGCACTAACACTCTTTAAGTACTGTTCTACACCAACATTTCTTAATAACCCTAAAAAGTCCCAAATCCTTCAATTTTAGGGTTTTACGGTTAAGTTACATGTAAAGTTTGCTAACGGTTTGGAGTTTTTTGTTTTTCATTTTGAAACCATTGCATGAATCACTGCATTTTGGTTTTCATCGCTTTTTTGTGTTTTGCTTGGTTGTCTTTTGTCTGTTTTCATGAGTGCTTTTGTCTCTACGTCTTTTGTCTCTAAGTCCGGTGGGTCTTAATCCCCTACTTTCCCAAATTTGCTATTCAGGTATTGTTTTATTCTGACAGATTCATGATTGATACAAAGTACTCCCTACAAAATCCCGCATATGCCATCCACGGAGTCCATTATGAGCTAACAGTTAAAGAATTCCAAATCCTTTGAACATGATTGATGGATTCTATTGACAAATTATTACAGTGGGCCTGGTTGCAAATGCTCCAAGTCATAATTGTGTGTAGAATGAAAGTTTTTTTTTTTTACTTAAACCCTATCAAACCTAATGGACAACCTTGATTATCGCCTCTTTGATATTGCATTCACCCCTAACCCACCCCGGCACCCCTACTTTACTTAGATAATGCTGCTTGCATGTTCAACATGAATTTATTCAGGTGGAAACCCTTTATTCGTCTTTTTCCTCTGAAATCTCTCAAATCTCACTCAGTTCCTCTTTTTTCTCCTCCATTTTTCATTGGATACATTTTTTTTTCATACCTTTCCATTTAACACTCTCTCTTTTTACACCTTTAATTTGGTCGTGTTTTATTTTTTACATTCTCATCTTTCCCCCTATTTTTATTCATAATTATACTGAATGAAATCATTATCATTTTTGTTTGTTCTAACCATTATCATTGTGAACGTTTGTGTGTTTTTTCCAACATGCTGTGGATTTTTGTGTCAAATTATTCCATTGCTGACATCCATATTGACGTAACTTCATATTTTTTTGCAGTTTTATTTCTTGCTCATGCTTTTGTTTCCCAACATTCCTGAATTCAAAAATTATAAATTGCTTCATGCAACATCGGGGACGTTGTTTTTATAATTAATAACAGAAACCAGTCTAGAATTGTAATAATTTTAACCAAAAAATAATTTTTTTAAAATTTATTGAACCCAAATCTTTGACTCTACCCACATGTAGTTGAATGAACAAGATGCACATACACCAAGAAATTCCATACAACCGTGGAAATTAAATGGAATCAAGAAAAGATTGCAATAAAACAAAACTGAAACAACAAGCAAGAACTTCATTTAAAAAGAGAAAGAACCTTGAATACATTAACTTTAGTTTATAAACCGTACTAATGGAAAAGTTAACAATAAAGTCCCAAAATGATGTAAAAAGAACAAAAACACTGGACCGTGGCTGCTCCCATCGCTGGTGTATCATTAAATAGGCACATTAAATTAACACAATACCTGTTCCTCATTGAAACCTGGTAATTAGTGCGCTTTAACAGCAGCATCCTTATTCATAGCCATAGGGTGCTTCAGATGGCTAATCAATTTCAGTGACAGATTCGGAGTGGGAATGATCAGATCTTTTGGTTGCAGGAAAATGATTTAAGAAAATAATTGTAGCAGTGGATGAAGTGGTCTATATAATATATAGATGTTCGCAAAGCCATTTTGAATGGATCAGGGTCAGCTGATAGCAATCAATCAATCAACAGCTTTGTTGGCGTTGCTGGACGAGACTTCCTAAAGTCGGCTCCGATTGGTTGGCTTGCGAATAAAGTTTGAATGCACACATATATCAGATGATCTCATTGGAGCGTGGCTCTGTCATATGGGTGATACTTAGACTATATAGATGAAGTACACACACACATAAAAACACAACAAAATTGTGTTGTGTTATATATTGATGTACGTTAATTTGCTTGAGACAAGGACCGTGATTTATCCAATATTGAGAAAAATTCAAATTTAAAGACTTAAACACATTCAATATTGAGGAGTAATACAGCTTCCCTACTTGCTCCATCTTGGCTTTCTTTTTACAGCCATTTGTTTACGCAAAAAAATGTCAAATGCAGTGAATGTTTTCCCTCTGCACACCACTAGATCTGTTCGTTCCCACACTGGGACTTATTGGGAGGTGGTACTGTCATTACATTGACAACAAACTGACAATATCCTGTTATTTGCCCATTCAGTTATATAGCTCTGTAACTTTAAGCTCTAAGTTGATCATAGTCCCTTGTATTTGGAGTGTCATCCACTAATTGAGTCAGATAGTTGCAGGCAAGAAAATATAGGTCTGTGTATACATGTACATAGGAAAACTTGGGGTAACTGGTCTATCTGAGCCTTTTGTGGAATAAAAATACATTTGAAGCAAGATATGGGACAGAGGGACCCCCCCCCCCTCTTTTGTGTTGGTCATTGTGTTCCCAGAAATCTCAGGAATTCCTTTCAGATATCTAGGGGGGATGTGTTAGGTAACAATTGTCTGGAGTGTGTATAGGGTATAAGGACAAGAGGAGGGGTACCCATTGGTCCCATATCTTGCTGGGTATGTAAAAGTATGCTTGTGTGGCTTGCAGTTTTTACAATTGCTATGGTCAGATGGAACATATAATCATCTTTTAATGTACAAGTGTTGATGGGGATAATGTCATTTGAATAATCTAATTAACACTAATTACAAAATGTACATTTGTGTGGACCCACACCACTTGCCCCACCTATGGGGCAAGTGGTCCAACATGATCACAAAATTAAAACGGAAGACAATACAAAGTGACACAGGAAAGATGTGAACTTTTCTTTGTAATATTTTCAAATGTCAGTCAGAGTGAATTCATTGAACAAAGTTCATGAGAGAACTTAGTTTAATTACTTTTAAAATGAACCCCCGAGTACTCACATTTTTTTTAGCAAAACATGTCAATTTTTCTGAGAAAGGTGAAGTGGTAGATCATGTCAAAGGTCAAAATAGTCACTTTGGTATACAGAGGGGAGTATGCTAGAAATCCCCTAAAAAACTTAGATACTGGACCAGTTACCCCATGGACCAGTTACCCCAAGTTCCCCTGTGCTGGAAAGTAGGTTGTGGGTACACCATGGAAAGATCTCTCTTTTTTGATGTAGTGTTGGCTCTGAAACGAGCCGATGTCAGAGCCCATGGTGAGATTGAGACCTTATTTAACCATCGGCTGTTTTCAGAGTCGACACTTCTTTAAAAAGATATTTTCCCATGGTCTTCCTACAACCTACTTTTCAGCTTACAACTCCACCATGCAAAGCTTCAAACAATACCTAGTTGCAAATAATGTTATTACTTCTGAACTGCATCAGACTTTTAGGCTTCGGATGCAAGTTTTGATCACGTACAATCTCTTGAAGGTTTTCACGCAGCTTGAATGCACAGTGAAGTTTAAAATTGCCAGAAGTACTCCGTTTGTGTTTTTGCCTGCCACTTCCTGATTTACATCAAGAGAGGGCACTTCGAATTCAAGCTAGGCAGATCTGTATATTGAAAATTGACAGCATGAGTTCAAGAAATTGGACCAGACGTGTCATATCAGGCAGCATTGCACATGGTAAATACATGTATGCAGACAACCTATTTACAGTGGAGTGAATGGTCATCTTCAAATCAAGATTGTTGCAACATTGTCAATGCACAGCTCCAATACTAAAATGACATTAGCTATGCCTTTACTGTTCAAGCAGTGGACCAAAGTCGGCTTCAGAATTGACTGATCGTTAAGCACTTCCCCTATGACATTTTAACCAATCACAGCCGTGACTGGGGGCAGACAAAAAGTCCAGCTTGGGAGTGCGTACGTGTGGCGCTTGGCAGTGATTGGTCAAAATTTGCCTTAATCACAACTACCAAAGCAAGACTTTTGAAGAATGTGCTTTGCACTTTGTGTTTGAATGATGTGCTTACTTTAAAACTTAAGCCTACATCAGCATGTTTGTTGTTGCTGTACACATATATTTTACAAATACTACATGGTTAGAGGGGAAATAGGGCAATCTATTTTTCCTGAGGTACTGGCTACAGGCCTACCACCCCGAACCCGGATGGTGAGGGGTGGTAGGCCTGTATAGCCAGTACCGAGGGAAAAATGGATGCTCTATTTCCCCCCGACACAAACCATGTAGTATGTTTTATTGCACCTTCTAAATATTCATGAGCTAATGGTACCAATTCATAAAATGTAAAAATAAAATATGACTTATCTGTTTAGATTCCATCTCCAACTTGAGCCCATTTTTCATGCAAACAGTCAAACTTCCTTCAATAACTGAAACGGGAACATTCGAACAAGTTCAACATATTTTACAGTTTTCTGGTTTTTTTTCTAGGAGTCTACTGGTGAATTTGCACATTGCAGTTGTAGAAATTGAACGTGTTTGTGTTTCTCACACTTGTACTCTCAGCGCTGTGGCTCAGTCCTAATACGTACATGATTGGATTTTGACTCCGGGGGATGAGTTTGTAGGGAAAACAGTCAAACAAGTAACACCCCGGGAGGTAGGCATTTTTCGAAACAGCTAAATTTATTTTGGTTGCATCATTCTTGACTGACCAATGAATTGGTACCATTAGCTCATGAATATTTAGAAGGTGTCATAAATATATATAATGACTTGCAGTGCCGTGGGCTGTTTAGAAGGTTTTTTTCTTCTGTTGTAACTGCCATCTGATTAATTCAGTGAGTTTCTAATGTCAAAAGGTCTTGATTACACATAGATATCTTTACTCTTGTCTGAGCAAGTATTCAGTATTTTTAGTGGAATTGAATCTTATTGACTGCAAATGCTGCCATGAAACACATTTGCCTGCGATGTGTGATTTTAACCCCTTGAGTACGGTTATCGTAGTGCGGCGTCGGGGTGCCGGGGCGGCCTGTGCAGCCAAGTGAAACGGCCACAATGTGCTTGTGCAGTCAAGTGTAACATGCACAATAATCCAACAATGGATTGAAACTGAACAAATAGCGGCAAATGGCGTCATCCTACTTGGCGCCACTGTATTTTTGCGCCATTTGGCGTCATCCGTACGCAAGGGGTTAAGTGTCATCAAATTGTTATATTGTAATTTTGTAAACATAAACTAAAACTTAAAGTATTTAAGATAAGTTTCTTGAAAAAAAAGAAGAACTGTTGCACAATGATTTAAGCAGTGTTGTGAGGCACTTCTGATTGTACTTATCTAGAAGCCATGAGATGTAATGACATCATGCTGTTTACCTTGTTTTCTAAGTGGAAACGTGAAGAGATTGTTGGGTCCTCCATGTGTCGTTTGATTTGGCTTCACTAATGAATTGTAGATTTTACGTAGATGCTTTTTTTGTTGAGGATTTTTCTTTTTAGGGGTATAAAAGAAACTATTATTGCCTCACAAGTTTCAAAAACATACTCTTGGTGTTTGTCGCAAAGACGGGCAAAAATTGATATCCCAACTTGCATATAATAAAATGCATGCCGTGATACCATCGTGTGCTGTTTGTCCCAACTGGGCTTCACACAACCGAGGTAAACAAAGTGTTACGTTGTTACATCGTAGGTCTATTGTATAAAGCATATCACTTAATATTGTGTTGAAGATCATGAATATTGGCAGCATCACACAATAATCCACACAGGGTTATATCATTCTTTACTCCACAGTATGTCTGGAGAGTGGAGAATATTAAGGTTTTTTTGCAAACCAAACTTGAAAGTTCTTGCTGGAAATGTTCATGTTCTTTGTTGTAAGATTCAAGAGTTTAGTTTAATACGTAAAATTTCACCATCAGCCTGGAATATTTTGTTATAAACGATTTGTAAATGTGAATTTTAATTGCGCACAAACAGTATAACATTCATAATTGTAGCAAATTTCATAATTGTAGCGAATTTAAAAGGTGAAGTTTGCTTTGCTTTTGCATTTGTGTGAAGCATGAACCTGCTGTTAGAGTGGAAATATGAGAACAGGGAGTAACATAGTTATATCAAACTGCTAGATGCATACTTCAAATGAACTTGAGCGGCTCAGAACAAGGTAAACGGTTTCAGCAGTGATAGTGTCACATTGAAAGAGGTATTGTTAGTGTCATGGAATAGATCTATGAAGAAATGACGTCATGCTTTGTTTACAAGGTTGTTTTACATAGGAGCAAGGTGGGACGAAGTCTAAAGCATGCATGTATTAAACAAAGTGCGGCTTAAATTCTTGAATACGAACGACAGCCATAACCGTGGTTTGAAAGAGACCACCTATCTGGTTGTTGTCTATATGCGCATTCCTGTGCATACTCAATTCATTCATGTTTCAAGTATATAGAGTACGAAGTGATGATGTCAATGCAATGTTTGGAACCAGAATACTTTTGTTATTTTGTGTCAATGTGTTTGCATGACTGGCTGTTAACAAAGGAACAGTCGAAATCTCCATTTGTTTGGAGCCAGTTGTCCTGCCAACTGACGTCAAACTTGGGTACTCGATTGTTCTCGAATGGGAGTGTAATGAATACATGTAGATGGAGCTTTTTCAAGCAAAGCTTTCATTCAAACGAAACGGGGCCGAAAGTGTGATGAATAATACCACTCTATTCATTGTGGTGCCTGTTTGTATTTACACTTTAATAGCTGCACAGCCTGTTCTTGGCATACCAGCACCCCATCAATAACAGCCAGACACAACTGGTTAATTTCTCAGTAGGTTGTTGGCTTATCTTTTACAATTAAGGGAAACAGACTAATTTTTACCATGTTGGGTCAATTTTCTAGCAGTGAAGAGAAGACAATTCCATTGTCGGATTTTTCTCCACTGTGTCTCTGAAATTGGAAATGATACCAAATGTAAGCTAAATGTAAGCTAATGCAGCCAGTGGTAATAGAGTTTAGGCCACTACACGGGCAAAACCACTTCACACTGTGGCAGCTAAGCTTGTGCCATCATAAGGTAAATGTACATCTAGCAGTTTGTATACAACTGTGTACTGTAAATCAGTGAAATAATTGTATTACCAAGATAACCATTTCAGTTTTTCCCACAAACAGTAGCAGCCTACTTTGGGTACAGTACTTACTCGGTGAAAGGTATCTATTTCCGTGTGATTTTGTGTGTGTGTGTGAATCTTCTGGTTATTTTGTTTGGAGGGGTTCATTGAATGTGTACATTTTTCTAAGCTTGTCTTTGCCGAATGCAGGGATTCATTAAAGCCAAGCAGTACCCCAAGGGAACTCGGATTACTGTCGTGAACGACGGCGGCGAGCCAACGGCCTTCAAGTATATCTTCAAGAACTGGAGAGAGAAGAACGCCACAGTGGGAATGGGCAAATCACCAAGGGGAAACATCGGTTAGTCAAGGGGATCTGGCTGGGGCCGGTTTTTATCCGGTTCAGTCAAGCCAGCCAAGCTGGTTCTAGCCTGTACAATTTGAACAAAACTGGTCAAAACTGGTTCACTCTTGTGGTATATAAGGGTCATTCCTGGCCAGATTCTTCAAAATCACCGGTGAGATTTCTCCGGATTTTTTCCTGATTTCAGGATTTTTTGGTTAGACGTCTTCCCGATTTCCGGAAGATTTTTTGGTCCTGACATTTTTTTTTATCATTCCAAAATGACCTCTGCAACCTGGAACAGTCTTTTAATTCTGAGGACCCTATTTTGGGAATTTTGAACTGTATCTTTTGGTAGAAAACGCAGTTTTCTTATCTGCCTTTTTCAGCAATGCCATACAAATCAGATGCTTCCGAATGTTTCGTGGATTTTTCATTTTTCTTCAAATCTCACTCCTACAAAATGCTTTCAATACAGTGTGGCTCATTCTAGCCAGAACGTGCCCACGTGCAGCACACACAATAGCGTATACTGGCGTACTGCACACACAGATGTTTGCTGCGTGCATCCGACGGGAGCGGTCTTGGGTTTTTCTGCGACAGCTTTTCTCATCGTGCTTACGTGCATAAATGTACAGACCGCATGCACCTGTGGTCCAATCACAGTTCCATTTGATTGGCATGCATTCACGTATTGTTTAAGTCAGGTGCAAGTTTTTTATTTATGTAAGATTTAGAATGTCACTTGATATTCAACAGACTGTGATTGGCTAATGAACAGTGATGGGTCAATTGGTTCAATCCGGTTTAATCCAGCCTAGGCTGGTATGAACTGGTACAGGCCAGCCATCTTAGATGTGTGGGCTACTTGAAAGTGGCTTCAATTCAGCCATACATGGTTCAGATTGGTTTAATTTATCCCGGTTTTAATATATACATGTATCCTCTCTGTAATTCCAACGTCATTTAGGTCGGGAAGTACAATGTGAACGAGTGGAGTATGCTCATTTGTTGCTTCATATATGTTTGATAGAGCCCCACATATTGTGGACCCAGAGGTTAATGGTGCTGACAAAGCGGATCAAACTAGTTCAGCTAAACTGGTTTATTTTTTACATTTTTGTTTTATGGAAGTCGCCCAAAACAAGGCTAAAAGCCACTCTAGGTGAAGGGGTGGTTGAGTTGGCCCCATTTTAGGTTGCCAGCCCTACCACCCTTACGGTTTTCCTGGGTCCAGATCTAAATAGATGATAAATCTTCAATAGATACCAAAGAAATTATCCCAATTTTCCTATAGACCCAGGCGGGGTAACTTCCACCGTTGGTGAGGCCAACTCACCTCCCCCCTTTGGTGGGGTACAATCTCAAGAGGTCTTGCCAAAATGATTTCCGCTGAATATGTTTAAATACAAGAAGCTTTTTTTTTTCAACCGAATAATATCCTGACGTGTTTGATTCCATGATGTGTTTGATTCCATGATAGCCAAGATCGAGTATAAGAAATTCGACACCAGCACCCTTCACAAGAAGAGCACGGGTGATTTTGAGGCAGACCCATCCCTGGCTGCATCGTCTGGTATGCCCGATGATGGAACGGGCACCGTAAAGGTAGATTGTCAGGTCTTCAATTTGTTTTGGGCAAGATGGCCTTTTGGAAAGACATAAATAGCAAATCCTTTTCAGATGGGAACTCTGTCATTCAGGTGTGGTCTTGTAGGTTAGATAACAATGTTAGAGTCAAAAGCATTGGGCAAAATTTATGTTAGTTTTATGTGAAGAACTACTGAAAAATATAAGTAAAGATAAAAGTGTTGGATGTTGAGCGTGGATTGATTGTGGCTTTTTTTTGGTCCTAACACCAGTGCTTGGAATAAAATTCTATTGGCTCAAGACTGGTGTCCCATTTTAAATGTAGTGTACATGTACATGATTGGTCATTGTTGCAATTTTCAGAAATGGGCGGATTTTGGGGTTAGTATTTTATAGAAATTATCGTTCCACTGACCTGTTCAAAGTTTTGTGTTCTTGGGTGGCGTAAAAAGCAGAAAAAAACACTGCTCGTTTTCAACTGTCGGGCGGTAAGCTCACTGGATTTGTTATAGTGCGCCCTCTTGTAAAATAAGCCTATACACGTATCTGTAAATCGTTTTCAATTGGTCACATAACATGTACATAGGCCGAGCGGTGCGTATGTCGTGCGGCGAACATTTAAGATCCACTGCATGCACTAGTTACAACGCGTCGCTTTGGTACACTACTACTTGTATGACACGTATACACATGTGCGATAATTGCAACCTTGCGCCCGTTTTCAGATTGTTAACCCATTTTAGACCCAACGCGGACTAACTACATTCGGTCAATGGAGGACAGTATCCGTTATTTTTTCAGCAAACAATCATTGGAAAACGATATCAATTTCAACTTTTCTTGAAAACGACAGCACACCAGGTGCCATCATTTCACAGGATGATTCAGACTGCTATTAACTTACAGTCTAGTCAGGTATTTCGTAAATAATTCAGTAAAAAAGAATTGGGAGGATTACCAATCGTGTACACTATCTTTAAAGGCAAATTTACACATACATGTATGTGACTTTAAATGCTACGACAGTGTCTCACATGTTTCTAAATGCACGTCTTTGTTGCACGACTTTGTCGCATACACACAGTCGTACTTCCCCAATACGTCTGAGGACAATGCTTTGTGTTTCCTATTGTTCCTTTAATATAACCAACCCCCATAGACTAAGCACGTATCCTTACGTTCGAGGACCGATTTCAACAAAAGACTCTACGTTCGAGGACTGAAAGGTTTCTTTGCGTTTCCTTTCTTCTCTTGTCCTCGGAGATATATACAGTGCACGTACATGAAACCACACTCATTGATTTGTGTATATTAACCCTAACCCTCCAGGGTATTTTGGCTAGAAACCCTGCCAGACGCATCAGATTGCATACTTTGTCACATTGACTTGTGTGCAGAGTGCAGCAAGGTCAAGCTGTCACCACAGATGCACTGTGCTGCGTCTTGGCAGGGTTAGGGTTAAGAAAAGTGTTGAGCGACCAAGTCGCGTGTGTGTAAAAGATTTTGAAGGTGAATTAACATTTATAAATATAACAATCTAATTAAAAAATTAGTTTGGACTGTTCTATACCACTACTTGCCATCTGACCCAAATGGTCCGCTATCTTCTTGTTCGGGATACCAATTCAGCAAAATAGTATTTTTTTAAAATATCAAACACCAAGCGCTGTTGACCCAAAAGGGGAAGGTTGTACAAGTATATGAACCATTGTCTACTTGTTTCCCTCACAGATTTGGCGCATCGAGGATTTTGAAATGGTTGATTTGGATCCCAGTCTGTATGGGCAGTTCTTTGGTGGTGACAGCTACGTGATCCTCTACACGTATAAGGTCCGAGGGAGGGAGCAGTATATCATTTTCTTCTGGCAGGTCAGTCAAATCAGGATGAGGCTGATTTATGATTTTGATTATGATTGTGATCATGTTCACCAATGATAACGTTACAATCATTTGTATCATGATCGTGTTGGCCAGCATGACGTTCGTTATAACCCTACCCCTCCCAGATCCTTCCAAATCCACCATTAGGTATTAGAGCAGTTTGTCTTGATGTTCCCTGAAAGCACCAACAATGTGTCTCATGATGACGAACAGAGCATGCTGTTCGAAACGTCGAGTTAAAACAAACAGGTTCTTCTCAGAACCACACAACTCAAAAGAGATCAATTTCACATGGTGATACCGCAAACCCTGTTTACTTTAGGCGTTTTCACACTATGTACGTTCGACCTGTGTCGAAATCTACACGGGTCCAACCCGTGTAGACTTTTAAATTTTTTAACACGGGTCAATTACGCTACCTTTTCACACTACTCAACGCGGTTACACGGGTCGAACTCAACCCAGAGGTGTTTTCAACACAGGTCGAACTTCTCTACACGGGTCGATAGCTCTCAACCCACCTCCCGAGCAGGGTTAGTTTCAACCCGGGTTGAGCGCTCTACACGGGTCAGTGCCGTGTTGAAAATGTTGTAGTGTGAAAAGTCAACACGTGTCGGACATGGGTACAACACAGAGCTTTTTCGTAGTGTGAAAAGGCCTTTTGTTTTACCCACAATGTGCAATTGGATTACTGCACAGGGTTGGATTTTGGAGTATTTAGGAAGGCTCCTGGCAAAAAATTCCTTCGGGAGTGGGGGTTAGTTGGGTATCGCCTAACACACGGCCAAAGGCCACTCAATGTGTTTGCTACAAAACACAAGACAAGACAACAGAAATCACAGGGATAGAAGGTATCCATTCACATTTCGTTTGAATTGTGAAAGATGATAGGTGGATGTGAAGCAGGTTACAGGTAAGGAGTTCCAAAGAGAAGTATTGTATAATTCATTGTTGTTATTGAAATGAAATATACAATAGAATGTAAACTATTAATAAAAGAAACACATTTTTATAAACACTTGTTTCCCATACAAAATGTGAATTTATGAAAGGTCAGTATAACCCTAGTGTAAGGCATGTGGACAATAACACGGTTCGCTAATGACTTTAAAATGTTTTCCTGAATATATTTGTGCATGTAAAACTTTCAAAAGATGACATGACCTGGGCATCATCGTCTAATGATGACTGAGGCGGGTCAGGCCAGGTCATCAGGTCATGATTCAGATAACCACACTTGTGCCACGGGGTGCATGCCATTATTAAACTTCATGGATCTAGTTTTTGTTTATTTAGCTAATGGTGAACAGTGCCGTTGGGGAATAGTGTTGACTGTTGGGATATATGATCCAAGGTACTCCTGGAAATCGGGGTCATTCACAATACAGTGCACCACTAAGCACTTTGACTCAAGAGACTATATTCAAATTGACAATCCAAGTTGACAATCCAAGGGCATTTCTCGGGACATTTCATGATATTAATAATGAACATTTAAAAGCTGCTATATATATGCAATAACCACCTGCTAAAAATATCAAGCCTTAAAAGAAAATGCGGAGTTGCAGTTTTGTGTTGGGCAAAATGACAAAAATATTCAGATGGACGTGTTGACCTTGTTGTTTGCGCCTATAAGGTACAGGTTTAGATGCTATATGTTCTAGAGAATACTCGTGTATTGAATTGTTGATTGAATATTCATGATCTCATCATCCTCACAGGGACAAGAGTCTTCTACAGATGAGAAGGGGGCATCTGCAATCCACGCCCAGAAGCTGGACGATTCAATGGGCGGGGCCCCGGTCCAGGTGCGCGTGGTACAGAACAAGGAACCGCGCCATTTCCAGATGATCTTCAAAGGCAAGATGATCATCCATCTGGTACGTACACGACACATATCTTTCTGTTAAGGAAATGTTTGTATTAATCCCTTGGGTACGGTTATTTACAGGAGGTGCTGGGTTGTCGCGTCGACTTTTGCAGCCAAGCGAAATGGACACAATGTGCTTGTGCAGTCAAGCGTAACATACACAATAATCCAACAATGGATTGAAACTGCACAAATAGCGGCTATAGGCGTCATCCGGCCTGGTGGCACTGTTTTTTTGGGCGCCATTTAGGGTAATCCGTACGCAAGGGGTTAACAGCCACAAAATGTCACTGATCAAATTACAAGATTGCTTTCAAGGAGTCCTGATAACGAATTTATCTTCAAACTTGACGCACAATATAGATGGAACACGCAAGCTGTACACAAAACCAGAATGTACAACACACCTGTGAGTATCAATAACAGTTTCTGTGTTTTGCGGAGAGCGCAATACGCAGAGTGCGGTATAGACCGTGCAATATGGGATATTATACAACACCTGAATAAATCCCAGCCATCCTATTGGTGGATCGTCGATCACGTGCATTGAATTATTCGTCCCATCGCGCGACGCGAACCCGCACCGCCAAAATATACATTCTATCACATGGTTCTATCAAACGGTAATGCGTTTGATAGAACTTCCTCGCCGCTACAACACGGCTGTCATTGGACTGGTTCCCGGTCCCTCCGTTGTCCTTCGGACTTCAAATGTATATTATATACATACGGGGACCGGGAACCAGTCTAGGCTGTCATTCACACAAATATTGGAACGAAATATTTTAACTCGTAGGCGATGCTGACGCTGCTAACACAAAGAGACAAATGAAATGTGCAGTCAAACGATTAGAGGAATTTGCAAGACATGCAGGAACAACAATTAAAGCTTTAACTGATTCGGAACTGGACCACTTTTTGTCGCGGTTTTATGCGGGACTGAGAAGGTAAACGGCACGTTGTAAAGTTACACCAAGAAATCCATGCATGCAATCTGTCAGATTTATTCAGGCGTTGTATAAAACAAATAATGAATGTTTCACATTCGTGCAATGGTAAGAATATTTTCATTCGGTGACAGATGGAATGTCCCATTCCACTCGGCTTCGCCTCGTGGAATGAAACATTCAATCTGTCACCTCATTATATTATTCTTACCATCGCACTCATAAACATTCATTATTTGTATAATGTCACAATGTCAGTTGCCATAGATCGACAAATCAGGATCGAGGATTCAGGTTTGCTTGAAGATAAATACCAATATCATGGCTCTGCTAAGCACGTAATTCCATGCTTAAGAGCACCAGTGTGGACTTACAGAATGTAAGCAGCAAGTCATTATTATGTAAGCACACAATCCTTATTTACAGTAGATATGCATCTGTACAAGCTAAAATTCCTTGCAAATCCGTAAAATATGCTAACCATAAGCACAGAATTTTCTGGTAAGCAGAACTGTGAAATTGGACTCGGATGTTTTTTATTTTTTTTATTTGAATGTGTAGAAAATTTTACTTCATACTCACAATACAGGGTGGTCCAAAAAACAACTACGGAACGGCATACTTCCACTACCCTGAGACTTAAACAACCTATACCAATGCATGTGTAATTTTGATACCAAGATCTCCCGATTCGGTTCAGTAGTTCTTGTTCTAGAACCTATTTTGTGAAACAAAGTCAGAGGTCATTTTGTCCTGAGGTATAACAAGTATGCTATCATCATGTTCTTTTCTGCATGGAATAAATGGCCAGGTGACCCGACTTTGCTTCACAAAATAGGCTCTGGAGCAAAAACTACTGGACCGAATCGAGAGGTCTTGGTATCATATTTCTTCTAAAAGGATTCTCCATTCATCAGTACAGGTGGTTTAAATCTAAATGTAGTGGAAGTATGCCGTTCCGTTTTTGTTGTTGACCACCCTGTATAGTGTTAAAACATTGTATTGTGAAAAGGCTGTGCTCATTGTTAGATGTTCTGATTAGCTTTGATTAATAAACGATTTGTGCAGTTTGCAGTGTTGAATCATTCTTTGTGCATTGAACTCGTGTGTGCATTTTAATACATTTTGTTATGGAATCTGTATTCGGAGTAGACCTCTTGAATACGGACGATGGCCATAGCTGGGGTTTTAAAAAAAAAGACCACCTGGCCGGTTGTCATCTGTACATGTATGCGCATTCCTGTGCATACTCAATCCATTTATGTTTCAACTATTCTTGAATGGGAGCGTAATGAATAGACAGAGTTTTCAAACAAAGCTTTCATTCACACGAAAGGGGCTCTAAAGTGCGATGAATAGGACCACTCTATTCAGCATATTGTTTGCGTTTACCCTTGGCTGCACAAGCCCGTTCTTGGCATACCAGCAAGCAACCCATCAATAACAGCCGGACACAAGGGGTTTAACAAAATGATTTCCATAATTTTTTTTTTGAATTTCTGTTTTATTAGTTGTACTCTTTCTTTGTGCAGGGAGGCAAGGCCAGTGGCTTTAAGAACCGCCAAGATCAAGACAAGGCTGAGTCTACGGCTCGCCTCTACCAAGTCCGAGGGACAAATGAGCTGAACACGAAGGCTGTAGAGGTACGTATCCGTGATTGAGAACCATAGGTGTAAATCCTGGTGTTATGGGGGGGGGGGGGGGGGTGGGGATATATCCCTTATCTTGTACAGGAGGATGATGGTCTGGGGAATTTATTGGCAAGGACATCTACTGTAATTACATGACAGATATTTTTTTTCTGGCTTGTATCTAACTCTTGTAGCATTAGGGGTAGGATCAGCAGGCTTTACTCTAATTAGACTCAACTGATGTAGCAGTTATGGGTAGTACGGGAATCGGATACCCAATAAAATAGAAGCATGGGTACCTGGCAAATGCAATATACAGTCGAACCCTGATAATAAGAACACTGTTAATACAATATCCTGCTTATAACAAGGAAAAAAATAGGTCCCGAGTCCTTGTTCTTCTTTGTTTTACATTGCTGATAATACAAGGTACCTGTTATAACAAGGTAAATTGTAAAGTCCCAAGGACCTTGTTATAAAGGTGTTCGACTGTACACCATGAGGCTATAGAGCTCACTGTATACACTTGCATCTTGTTTCATTTACGCACCGATGTGATAGTATTAACATGCAGACCTTTAGGAACAATATTAACAGCAATTTCCGAGATTAAATTTTTGGATTGGTTTTCTTTAACCTGTTAAAGAAGAAATTGTGTCAAGTGTCTTGCTGAAGGAAACAAGTACCATGACCTCCCGACTGTGTCGGAAGCCCTCATCCTAATTAAATAATGGTCATTCACTGAATGATGGTATCCACCCAGTTCTCTTACTATCTCATTCATCTTCTTCTTCTTTATGGAAGGTGCCAGCCAGAGCCAACTCTCTCAACTCCAACGATGTGTTTGTTCTCAAGATGCCACAGGAAACTTTCTTGTGGTGTGGCAAGGTAAGGACTTGGACAAGTCTATCCCATTCTCTAGGATAAAGTGCAAACCAGTGCTTCATGACATACATGTAGATCTGAGTACATGGTTAAATGCACCAGAGTGGGGCGGTGCGGGGTGCATGAATCATGTGATCAGATTGATGTATGGGCCATATGTGGTTTAGCATCGTGAAACGGGTGGAAGGAAGCCAATGTTGAAAATTGAGTTGAGTAGTATTTCCTGAAAATACATACATTAGGCTTTAATTTATATTAGTTTAATCAAACAAACCACAAGGGAAAATGAGTAGGTAATTATGAATAAAGTGAACAAAAAAAATTGGCAGGAACTGGATTTGAACCTGTGACGTCCAGAATACTATACCGTATCTTGCCCTATGTTACAGTCTCCCAAATTGTCAGTCTTTGTTGGGGGAAGGGGGGGGGGGCTAAGCTTATTATGCTGTAGCTCATACCTAGGCCCTGTTATAACAATTTGAAGTTGTCAGTCTGTACACCCCTTGTTTTGAGAAAATAAAGCTTGAAGTTGGTGAACTTTGTACAATTTAAACTGAGCTCAAAGGAGAAGTCAACCTCCCCCCCCAACAAAAATCATAAAACAAAAACAAAAACAAAAAACAAAAACAAATCTTGCAATAATGTTAAACTCCTCAAATCGGCCTCTCATCAAAATACTGTTGCTTCTACTTCTAACAAAGACTAGCATACTGCGACTTTCTACTCCTTTTGTTGTGCCAGGTCGTATTTCTTCGCCGTAGAAGGTGCTGTTATAGTTCCATGTTGTATTTGACAGAGTTGTATTCGAGTCCCTGAAAGTCCTTTCACAAGTCCCTGCAAGTCCATCAGAAGCTCTCTAGTCCTAATCCCAATCACAAGCTATTCAAATGAGCTTTGACAAAGGCATTCCTTTGTCATTGTTCATCCAGTTACTTGTGACCAGCTTTATGAAAGGACTTCTGACTGGGCTTGTGAAAGGACTTGTGAAAGGACTTGCAGGGACTCAAATACAACTCTGAAGACGAGAAATGTGACCTGCCACCACAAAATGAGCTTAAAGTCGTACTATGGCTTTCTGAGTTAAAAGCAGAAACAAAAATTTTTCACTGAAAAGTCAATTTTGGGATTTTTAAAACCGTATATTTAAAAGACCGTATTCTGTCATATCCCAAAGTTTTAAAGCTAAATCGATTCTCAAAATATTTTTTTGAGGGGAATTCTTTTTTTGAACTTGGTTTAAAGTGTGCACAGATCACAAACTTTGAGCTTCATTTTCTCAAAACAAGGGGTTAAGACTCTGATAACTCTAAAGGATTGTATCGGGGGCTAGAAATGAGATACGACAACACACAATATATCAAATTAAAGCTCTTAACCTGTACTTTCAGGTAATTCCATAATCTTGATTTTCAAATTTTGCTACTTTACGCCCATTTTGTGCTAACAAGTCACAAATTCTCCGGTGCTTTGTAAATAAGTTTTTATAACATCACACTGCAGTAATATACTATTTTAGAATTTTTGTCTGTACTTTGTCATCAGGTTTAAAATAAGCATATTACATATTTTATACTTTTTTCTCTCTGTCCTTTTTGTCTATTTCCTGTGGTATTGGTTTCATGTCGGAGTGTTTTTATCTTTGAAAACTTGCCAGTTTCTGGCAGTTTCGGTCCCAAAAGTCACTGAAAATTGATTTCCCGTTTTTGACACAGGGAGGTAGCGGGGATGAGAGAGAACTGGCCAAAGCAGTGGCCAAGACAATTGCTGGAAGGTAAGACCCAATTAATGATTAAATGCTTAGGCAAAAATAAGCATTTACACCCTGCATTTGTAGACAGCGCCCGCCAGTGTTCACAGACAATTTAATCGGGGAGTGACCTTCATGCGAAGCGTGCTAAAAATCGCAAAGCTTAGGGAGTGAAAAAAAAATTCAGAGAGTGGGGTTAACAATTCAATAAATCTAAAATATTTAAAATTAATGTGCACTTCCCGATTTATATACAACACCTGATCGTATTTTCCAAGATAAATGAGAATAAATTGAATTTGACTGTATTTTCACGATTTGGTCTGCCCATGTACACATTTCATGTATAGCGTCTTGACTGCACACGCAACATTGACCGCCAGATCATAATAATTAAATGACTCGTCTTACGAATGACGTAAAATGGTGAGGATTAATTACGCTAAAAAAGTTATGTACCAAAATAATCCTGAATAAATGAGCTTCCTAGACAAATATTTCATTAATTACCAATTTGAGTGAAAATGGTAAAAAACAAGGAATATTTTCTTCCCTTTCATGAAATCGCCTTTCAACTCACCACTGATAATAAAAAAAAAAAAACCAATACAACCCACTCAATTTATTTCAGTTGTCTCGGCTGCCCCTGTATTTTTTCCGTCTCCCGAACTCTCCAGATCAAGCCTGCCGATAGGTAAAACCGTAATACACTGACATTGCGGAAAAGAATTCCCAGGAAGTTTCATTGGCTCGATATTCATGAGGATTGTGTGGCCTTCTCGCTCTACAAAGAATCCCATTGCGGCATCACGGGTCTCTGGCTAATCCATCTGGACAATGGGAATCAGTTTTCCATTCAGAGCTCTTAATAGAGCACCGAAGTAATGACGTCAATGCAATGTTTGGAACCAGAATACTTTTGTTATGTGTTTGTATGACTGGCTGTTAACAAAGGAACAGTCGAACTTACATTTGTTTGGAACCAGTTGTCATGCCAACTGACGTCAGACTTCAGTACTCGTCAGACATTCATTTTGCAGCAAGGCCTCCAATAATAGTGCTCTTTGTCCATGGTCTGACCACTGCAAACTGGAAATCTTTGACAAGCCGACTGGGCTATAATGACCTCCAAGCTCCGATGTTGACCTCATGATTATTCAGTTATTCAAGCCACTTGGCTTCCCATTGATCAGCTAGGGTTGAGGTAAGGAATTTGGTGCTGCAAAGAAAACCAGCGGTACCGCAATCAATACCGCACCGGTCAATAAGAAATGGTCCCTAACCATTGTATGTACTGCGTACATTTCAGGTCCTCGGATTACACCATGGTGCCTGAGGGACAGGAACCAACAAGCTTCTGGAGTGCCATTGGAGGCAAGGCCGCCTATGCAAGCAGCAAGTCATTTGAGGTATAGTTGAGTCCTTCCCAACGTTACTGGTTGGTTACCATACTGATTCATTTTAATTGTCCGTTATTGTCGGAGTAGGGGCAGTCTTGTTGTTCGTTGTTCTCTAATGCGGGATTGTTGGTATGCTTGATGAACTCAGATTGTCAAATGTGACCCACTCTGCAAAAAGGGGCATTTATGTTGCAAAATTTAAAAATAGTGTTTTATATATAGCTGGAAATGCCGTTTTATAAGCTTTCGTATGGTATATGTCTGAGGCCTGTAGCAATTTGCATTCGCGAGATGTTTGGAAATTTGCATGTTTGTTTTCAGGAATTTCTTGAAATGACTTAAGGAGAAACAAGCCATTTAATAAAACAAACAGCAAAGCAATATATTCAACGCACTCGACACAAACACATTATTTTTCCAACTTTATTCACTGAAATCAAAGATTTTGGTTATGAACTAGGATAATAGAGGTATCAAAGATGCAAAACAATCGCTCCCTTAAAAATCACTTGTTCGAAGAATTTTTCACCCTCTTCACACAGAATAGCCCATTACGCGTAAAAGCCTACAGCGACTTATGTGCCCTTTTTGCAGAGCGGGTCACAAATGAAATTTAACACACCTTCCCATTCATCTGTTCCAGGGTGTGGGGAGGGATGGGAGGGTGTTCCAGTTCTGAGCCCCCTTTATTGCACCATTGACTCCGCCCACAATACTCATTTGGCTATCAAGCCTATTGTGTGTTTCAGACCCTCCACCCCCAAGTGAAGTTTAAGTCTTTCTCCGTCTATTTAAGGAGTTGGGGAATGAGGTACTCAAGTCCCTAGCTACCATTTGCCTATTCAAGGGTGGGAGCGTTCATGTTAGTTAGTGGACCACTAGCCCTATAAATCCCCCAGAATGAGATATGTGACCCGCTCTGCAAAAAGGGCACTTATGTTGCAAAATTTGAAAAGAGTGTTTTATATATAGCTGGAAAGGCCATTTTATAAGCTTTCATATGGTATATGTCTGAGGTCTGTAGCATTTTGCAATCACGAGATATTTGGAAATTTGCATGTTTGTTTTCAGGAATTTCTTGAAATGACTTAAGGAGAAACAAGCCATTTAAAAAAACAAAAAGCAAAGCAACAGATGGAAGCACTCGACAAAAACACATTCTTTTTCCAACTTTATTAGCTGAAATTCAAAGAATTTGGTTATGAAATAGAATAATATAGGTATCAAAGATGCAAAAAATCCCCTCCCTTCAAAATCACTTGTTTGAAGAATTTTTCACCCTGTTCACATTGAACGGCCCATAATTCGTAAAAGCATACAGCGACTTATGTGCCCTTTTTGCAGAGCGGGTCACATATATGACTTCATCTGCTGTTCAAGGTGGTGCGAAATGTCCAAGCCCCCTTCCTTCTTGCACCACTGACCTTATTCTGTTTCCTATTCCCCCCCTAGAGTGAGGTACAAGACTTCTCCCATCTGTTCAAGGGGTGTGGGGTGTTTTCCCCCACCCCTCAGTACACCACTGATTTGAGTTTTTTCCTTATCCCCACAGAATGAGGAGCCAGACTTCCCCCCTCGTCTGTTCCAATGCTCCAATGCTGCAGGCAACTTTATTGTGGAGGAGATATATGACTTCGCACAGGAGGACATGGTACAAGAGGACGTCATGCTCCTAGATGCCTACCACACTGTAAGATTCCACTTAGGTCCGCTCTGGATGAGGCACATATTGAAACTTACTAGAGATCCTGTTAAATAAAGATCCTACAAAAATAATAATACGAACAGTGAAGACCAATCTTAATTCAAAGTCCAAAATAACGCTTTCTTTATAAAATTCCATGACGTGCAGGTGTTTGCCTGGATTGGGTCTGGTGCCAATGAGACGGAGAAGAAAGAAGCTATCAAGATTGCACAGGTAAGTCTGGGTTCTAATCTCGATTTTGTTTCTACATTTATCTTGTGCTTGAAAAAATTGTCAGACCAGACCTCCCTTATCCCCTCTTTTTGCTTTTACAAGTACAAAATTTGGATTCTGTCTAGTCTGAACCTCCCCGTTATAATAGTAATGCAATGGACAGACTGAAACAACGGCACGCGAACGCTGTGAAATGACTTCAACAAATATTATTTTTACACGTCCTCACTTATTAATGAACGTTCTTTTTATAGAGCGAACCAAACGACTGTAACACCCCATTCTAAATAGCCAATCAGAAAAGTAGAAGTGTGACCTGATATATTTTATGCTACATTGACCAGGATATGAAAAATTGTGCACATGTCATGTTATTAATCAAGGTTGATACATTAGAACTTCGCTTTAACGAGCACCGCTTTCCCGAACATTTCGCTATAACAAACACCGCTATACCGAACATTTGGCTATGACGAACGTCCTCCGCGGCCCCCAGATTGATGTATTTATTACATAGCATTATTCACTATAACGAATGACCACTATTGTGAACATTTTTGTGGGCCCCATGATGTTTGTTATAGTGGCATTCTACTGTACCCGATATTTTGAAGTTTTTACTCCAAATCATAATCTTCCCTGGCATGATGATTAATACTGGTTGATATTTATACCTTGTCTTTTTTTTTGCCTTAATAAAATCAAACATGCAAGATAATTTTGATCACCTTGCGAAATCTGGTCAACTGTACCGGCACTGTACCAACCGACCTCTTCCCACAGGTCTCAGGTTCAAATCCCCCTCCCTATCACATTTCTTCGTTCAACTTGAAAATTTAACAAAACAGAATTCACATATATTGCATTGCAAGATATGTGTTTTTGTTTCCTGTGTTTTCCAGTTGGGCTCTTCTAACATATCTTTCTCTCTCCCATTCAGGAATACATTCTATCCGATCCAAGCGGCAGAGATGTGGATGCCACCTCGTTGATCAAGATCCAAGAAGGGAACGAACCGTTGCATTTCACTGGGCACTTCCACGCCTGGAATCCTAACTACTTCAGGGTAAAGTCAAGTCCCCTTTTCCCCCCATCCCCTCATTTCCTCATCCCCAACCCCTCCACCAAAGTAGAGAGCATTACCCAACTGAAATGACCTTAACCTGATTATTTTCAAAAAAAATTCAACTTTCATCCTAAAGAGATCAACGTTGTCATAATTTATTTCTGCCTTTAAGTGCTTTTAAGTCTGTACTGAGGACGGACAGAGCACACTGTCCGAAACGTCGAGTTCTATTCTCACCCCGGTTCTTTTCAGAACCACACATCTTCCCAGAAGAGATTCTTTTCACTTGGTGTTACCCGCAATGTTCTCGTTTTCACTTTCTTGTGTGCTTTTCATCATAATCAGTTGAGTTAATGATCATTGACTTCCACCATTGGTGAGACCAACTCACCTCTTCTCCTTTAGACTCGGCGTTTGAGTAACTGGCTTTTGCATGCCTGAGCCCCATACCCTTCTCTTTAAATGCTTAATAAAGAAAACTGCCACAAATGTTGTCTGTGGTGAAAGATATTTGAATGACTCACAGTTAAAGGCTTCCTATTCCCAAAAGGCACTGGAATACCAATACGCTTCCATGCGGAGTTCCCGACACGTAAGGAAAATAGCTGTTGAGTTTGTTTCTGCATTAGATGCATTGCTCTTAGCATGGTACCATGGACAGCATCGTTGCATTTCTGGTTTCACCCGAGGGCCGTTTTGAACGGAATATGATCACGTTCCCATTATTTCTACGTGGATGTGTATTATTCCATCAACATTAGTTTAATATTCAAGTAAATACTTCCAAAAAATTGATGTTTAACGGTAACCCCCTAAGGTGCATGCAAAAGCAAATTAGGCCAAAAAAAACAAAACTTGTGTTGCCCTTAAATGGGAAAAATCGGGAGGGAGGGTCAGTCGGTCGTTTGTTTTTTGTTTTTTGTTTCAAAACAATACTACATGTCATGTAACTCGGAAGTCGGGAGGCAAAAATTAAGCTTATTTAAAAGTGGGATGGGGAAATGCACGATTGTGCCGTCGTAGCTGTATTTAAAGACAATGATTTTAATCAAACTTGTTCATTTTGTTTGGGAAAAGGTGAGATTTTGAAAATTCCTTTGAAAAAAAACACACAAAAACGCTTACCCGACTTTTGTGACTTTTAGGGTCCGTCGCGGAGGGCAACACAAATATTATTTTGTTTTGCCTTAAAATTGCGGGATTTAGGACTGTTAGGGTTAATAATTTGTTCTATGCAAGTCAATAGAACAGTGTATGGGATACAGACAGACATGCTATATTTTTGTATGTCCCAGGAGCAAGCATGGAATGACAGACTTTACCTTCATGAAAACTTTATATTCAAATTGACCCTTGTGGTAATCGGCAAATATTAAAACCCTAACAGTCCCAAATACTCAAATTTTCATATGATTTTGCATGCACCCTAGGGGGTTAGGGTGAACCAAGTTATTGATGTTTATTGTTTACAGCTTTTTTTTTTTTTTTTTTTTTTTTTTTTTTTTTAAATTGCTGTAAAGATAAAACAGCTGGAAGCTATACATTTTGTGTGATTACTCACTATTTTGTAACATTCTTCAGAAAACGTGATTAAACTTTTCAAAATTTTCTGCCGACAACTGAACATCTGGATGAGGTCGTTGGATGTTAGGTTCATGACTCCAGTATATTGTCTGCTACGGAAAGGATTGGCATGAATTTTGAGCATCTTGGGCATGTTGATTTTTTATCATACCAGAATGGGAAGCATGCACCAATTCTTCTCTCTCTCACTCAAACACATTCAACCCATAGGCTGTATGTAATGTGAACAGCGTTGAGACAGAGTTTGTTATAGCCTAAACACAAATGAAACAGCTGACAAGGTACTTTGTAAAAATTGCATTTTGGATTAGTCAAGCATTTTAATATTTGCTTTTTAATAATTGTAAATTTTCGAGCAAAAAGGGAGTTTAATCATTCAGTCAGATTTCAAATTCCATTCTGGTTATTGATTTTTTGGGTTCAGATTAATTTTTTCCTTCCATTCCTATGTGATTTTTCCGGTTTTTTTCCTGGAATTACGGGGTTTTTTTGGCTGTCAAAAGTCAACCAACGTGAATCCGTTGAGAAAATCAGGGGGGGGGGGGGGTAGAATATGCTCATTAATTATTCATATCGGGTTTTACGTGCTGAAATTTACTAACGCACGTACATATACAAACTAAAGTTGGAACAAAATATGAGCGAAATATCAAGACCAATCATGCTTTTTATGAATGGGATGTGCTTTAGATTAAGAAAAAGATAAACAATTCTGCTGTTCATGCAAGGGTGACACCAGATCGTTTATTACAAATGAGTAGCAAATCAATAAGGATGTTGAAATGAGACATAATATTCTGAAAAATTAAAATTAATATAACAAATCCAACAAATATTGTTGCTAAAAAGATGTCCCAGAAAGGCTTAGATTGCACCACAGAGCATCTACATTTCAACATTTCCCCGGGGCCCTTAAGCGGGCCCCGGACCCCACACCCAACACCGTTAACCCTTTCAGCCCCAATGGCGATTAAAGTTGACTGTGAAGTGCTTAGTGCGTGAACAATGTGGGCACCACAGGCTGCATGCCAATAAACAATGCGGGGCTGAAAGGGTTAATGGCTTCGCGCTCGCTGATGTCAGTGCTTGCCCCAGACTTTTCAAGTTTTTTTTTACCAAAGTCCAATCACATCCCTGTATTTTGTAGTAGAGCTTACTTATCATTTTTAACTGTTGCTTTCAAATTTGGTGTCCAGAATTACAAGCCATTTTTTGTCTTCAAAACAGTTTAGTTGGCTTTTCCGACAAAGTGCACCATCATAATGACGTCATCAAAGGCATAATTTCTCGTAAGACACGTAAATTGGTAGGTCTAATTGTCATGAAGCCTGGTGGGTAGGCAGACTTGTCACAAGCAAGCAAAAATCGCAGTGACATCATAAAAAATAATGCGGAAAAGCCCTGTGTTCTGTTCTGCGAAAAGACATAGAGTCCTAGTTTGTGTTTTGTTTTGTTTGTCATTTCACTGCTATTCATTTGTGTTTTGTATTTAACAACTAATTTTATAGTTTAAAAACGAGAAAACATTTTCCAAAACATATTGCAATGTACAGGAAGGAGTTGAGGAAGGATAATGGAGAATTGTTAATTTTACACGAAAGCCTAGGAAAATAACCTGAAATAAAAAAGGAACATGCTTAATGACTTGACTACATGCATGGATACATTTGAGATCATTTCAGTTAAATGTTACCTTATGTACTGCATGCATCTAATTATTACCATACCAGTAATTTGCCTGTCTACCAACAATTGCACTAGCTTATGCGAAAGCCCTTGCTTGTATTTTTCTGACAGTGATGACTGCAAATTTCCAAATTTCCCATTGTGGTTTAGTTCATAGGGACAGGAAACTTTGAAATTACCAAAGTTCGTAGAGTCCGGTAGGAATTGACCTATCGCCGTTCATGACCATTATCCAATCGTAGTGTCTGTTGAACATCACATGATATTCCAAATCTTGGACAAAAAAAAATCATTCCAAATACGCGCATTATTCGGCCGCATGTGCGCCCTGTTCCTTGAAACGCAGTACGCGTATACACGTCTAATTTAACGCAAACGCTCAACCGGCCCATCACGTTTTCATTATACTAATTTTGTTTGCAGCACATTGGCCAAGCCCGTTTAGCGTAGTTTGGTGTGATCCCTGGCTATACGGCATTCTGGGTTTATGGCTTCTGACTAGCGCCCACCCGAACAAAGATACTGACAATTTTGGAGACCGCCAACATAGGGCAAGATAGCTCAGTTGGTAGAGCGCCGATACGGTAACCCGGAGGTCGCAGGTTCGAATCCCGCTCCTGCCAGTTTCTTTGTTCACTTTGAAAATGTATCCTTATTTATTTAACGGTCAATTTTGATGTTTGCTTGACCACAGGAGCTGCCTAACCTGGACGACATGAAAACAGAGGCCAAGAAAGAAAACGAGAAGATTGCAATTGTGGTAAGTCCACAGAAAATCCCATCATCATCCCATTGGTCATATTCATTAGTAGCAATCGTGACGTTGAACGGCGGCCTCATTTGTCAGACACGCAACCGTTGTCGCCGTTCATGTCAAGATGCATTATAGGTTCATTGCTTTGATCATATAAATACTGAATACTTGAGTCACGGAGTCAGTGAAGCTTGTGTCAGTGAGTGTGGTACATGTAGATGATGGGTACATGTTCATCTAGAATGTATCCGTGATGTAAGGTAAGATATTAAGGTCAGTGTTGTACTTGAGTTCTGATCCGAGTTCGAGGCCAAAATGGTATATGGTCGACTTTAAATCCAGAATTATATTGCTGGAACTCAAAAAATGGGCTCGGTTACTGACTTCATTTTGAATTCCATAGTACTGTTTTAATATTCTAACAGTTTGGAATGACTCCTGGTCTCAGTGACTACAGACTTGGCTGATTGTAAAAGGAGCCTATTTGATTACAATGTTAAAAATGTATATGCTGGTGTCCAGAGTCAAATCAGGGCTGGAGCCAGGATTTGAGTCAAGTCTGGACTTGAGAAAATTTTTTCCCCTTTTTGGACTTCGAGTCTACTTTTTTGCCATCATTGCCTCAGACCTGAACTCGACTACAGCACTGATTTGGGTAGGCATGTGGTTCAGTTCATTACATCACCAACTCTGTACAAAGTTGCTTGCAAAATTTATTTTCAAGCATTTTAAAACTAAAACGGAGAAATTTTGGCGAGATCCACAGTTCACTTTTAATGCGAAGGCCGC
The DNA here is from genome assembly GCA_037893225.1 of Hippasteria phrygiana. NCBI lineage: Eukaryota > Metazoa > Echinodermata > Asteroidea > Valvatida > Goniasteridae > Hippasteria > Hippasteria phrygiana. The sequence goes on along the minus strand of JAZGUH010000110.1, from coordinate 1,909,045 downwards.
CTTGTAGCCTTTGAGTCATGTAGTTTTCGGTCTTGTAAATCTACAAGCTTTCATCTTTGCATGTTTGTGCTTTCAGTCTTGCCTACTGCCATTATATTTCACTTGCATCTCTCTTTGCAGCAAATATAAAACCTCCATCTTTGTATGTGTGTGTTTGTGATATCTTGCCTCCTATCATTCTGACTCGGTCATCTCCACAACTGCCAACACATCACAAATTAAAGCATTTGCCAAACAAAAATGAATGTTTTAGATTAAGCCCCCGATGTTTTTGCCTTTGAGAAAGAACTGGCTTAATTTCGAAACGTTAGGCCAGTTAATTTAGTTTTGTACATTTCGGGTCAATCCAGTCAGTAGTTTGCAGCAGTTTAATTCATTTTCAAAAATCAATCAATCAAGCTTGGCTGGTCTTCTCCAAACATCCTAACAAAAATACCACAACATTTTTCCATTATTAGAAGTTTTCTGGCTTGGGGCAAACCCGTAAATATTTGATTCAAAATGTTCATTCCACGCATTTTGATTTTGGAATTTACATGTATGTTACAAGTGTCGAGGCAAATTCACAAACTGGCTCGACTTCACAGCATCAGAAAATATCGTAGAAAGATGGGCACAAAATTCTTTCATCGCTAGTAATCATCTTTCCATGCAAATGATTGCACTACATTTCAAACAGTTCATAAAGAAATGTATATCATCAAGATTAATGTGTCTTCAAGGTTGCATTGGGTTCTGTGTTAAACTTTTTGTGTATTGTATGTTTTGGATTAAATATCCAATACGTTTGACCATTGTGTTGCAGTGCCGTTATTTTAACAGCAAGAAATTAGCAGGGGACATGTTTTCTGAACGGTTTCATAGTGGTACCCAAAATCTTTGTTTTATACGTTGGAAACAGAAAGTCTCCAAACTTCAGTAAAGAGATATTTATTTGGGGGTCGAAATTGATTTGTAAAAAAAAAAAGACCTTTACAAGCTTTTGATATCAGCTGTTAGTCTCTCAATGCAATTCATGGCACTTTTTTTTTTTTAGATCTTTAAAATGATAATTTATTTTGCTTTTTTTTTTTTTATGAAATGTTTTGGAAATTACATAATACGTCATGTTTGGGGGGTTGGAATTTTTTTGAGGGGTTGAACATTTTTTTGGGGGTTGAAATTTTTGGGGGGGATGTGGTTCTCCAAAAGTTTGAGTCAGTCATTCGATGGCTAATATTTTCACACCAAGGTAGAGGGCACCTATAAAACATTTCCCCGCAACCTGCTTTTCTAATTTTCTGATTTTGCCTTTATGCTCTTCCTATTAATCCTTTTTTGTTCTGCATCTGTTTGTTGGTGTGTGTTAACTCTAACCTCTCAGGCGGTTCCAGTCACAGGGAGACTTGATCGGGTAGGTAACTATGGCAATCCCAATAAAGCGAGTCCCTGCTCTGGCATAGAGCAAATTTGAGCAGGTTGATCACTCTCTGACCATGTACATACGCAAAAATACCCAAGCATGAACAAGTGTAGTCAAATAATTGTCACAAGCTCCGGGTTTACTTTATCAAGAGTTGAAGACAAAAGGGTTGATAACCAGTGCATCCATACCTGTCGAGTTGAAAACTTTATGGAAATTTTCCATTGTTTTGGGAATTTTCAAGAGGTTGGGAATTTTGGGAATATTCATATCTTATAACATGGTAAAATGTCACTTTTGTTCAAAAAGTTACAATAGATCGTACAGTGGAACGCCGCTATACCGAACGCCGCTATACTGAACATTCGGCTATACCGAACATTCGGCTATACTGAACACCATCCTTGGCTCCCAAATTTTGTGTACAAAACTTACCGAACATTGCTGTTGGAAAAAAAAAGGCAACGGATTAAAAAATGTACCGGATATTTGGGCTGTTTGTAATTCCCAAACAGCCGCAGCTTTATGTTGAAGAGTGACAGGTGGCTATTATTTCTCCAAGGAATAGAAGGGAAAAGTCAACTGTTGCTTTAGAATTCAGTAAGCTTAGAAAGTATAAACATGTAATTACATGATTCAATGGCTGACACATATTCAAAGTCGTCCTGAAGTAACCGGCGGCTGAAATTCGCTATAACGAACGAAAGCTATACCGAACAAAATCTGTGGATCCCGGGATGTTCGTTATAGCGGCGTTCCACTGTATTGAATATGATGTCATGGGGCACGCGCGTACAATAGTACATGCCATTATTATAAGCCTATCCTACAATTTGTTGGCCTATTGTTGTTGCTGTGGGGATGTTAGTATTCGATAGTCTATTCTATATGTAACACGATTAGCATAAATAGGGCTTTAACACGTTTTGTGGGTTACATCGGGGCTAGGGCCTGTATATGTTTTAAATGAATGTTAATTAATGATTTAGGTCCACACATAAGTGAAAATTGCATTTATATAATGAAATTGGCTATACATGTTCACAAATTGTTCAGTAAAAAAGGCATTATTTTGTCAGATTTTTTTCTTTCATTTGTTGAAAAATATGGATGCAGCTACAACACCAAACATGCCATTGGCTACGTTCAGACACCGTTTTATATTCCCTTAACACTAGTTGAACTCGATTTGGTTTAAAGTTTTAGCTAAAATAGTGTCTGAACGGTTTTCAAGTTGCACCGAATCGGTTTTATCTCGCCGCTAAAACGGTGATTTAGAACACCTCGGAGGAAGGATTTAGCTATGTAAAACCAGAACAGTTTGATCTTTTACAACGATGTCTGAACGGTTTTAGCTAAAACGCTTCCTGTTTTAGCCAGCACAGTTGACCCATGTTACGTAACCCCTTTTGTGGCGCGCATTTTGTTGTGTAAACAATCGCGCCGGGTTGTATCAGTGCATGTCCTCTACACAGCATAGCATGCACGCCCAACGTAGCGCTAACGTGGTCCATCAATGGCAATCTTTTTCGCTAATACAGTAAAGCCTTCACGTTCGTGCGTCTTTCTGCTCTTGCCCTTACATTTAGTTCATTGTTCCGACATTTTTTGAAGCAGTTTTTAAAAGTAGTTCACCATTGCATCATGGCCACTGCTTCGTGTAAAGTGTAACAAAAGCACACATTTTTAGCTCAAATGGCACAATTGAGCATTCGCCCTATCTGTCATAATTTTTGTGTGACATGTATAATAGAGGGAGGATAAAATGGCTGTAAGGAGAGGTGGAGGTCATCTTGATGATAATGCACAGACTTTTATATTAAAAAATTATTGACTGCTCAGAGAATTGTAAATAGATTTTTTTTTTTTTTAAACGTACAAATTAATCATGGAAAAACCCTAATATTGTGCTGGAAAGTCATGGGAAAGCCATGGAATTTCAGTTAAGATTTCTGTGGGAGCCCTGTGTATGACAGTAAACACAACCACTGAGTGATCCAACTTAAGAGATGAGTATACTCTTTCTAATGCATGTGAAAAAGAGTCGGTGCAAAAATGCATGTGAAAAAGAGTCGGTGCAAAAATGCTGTTTCTCATTCCATAGGATCTTTTTTAGAGGCATGTATTTACCCTAACAGTCCCATATCCTCCAATTTTAATAGGATTTTGCATGCACCCTTGGGGTTAGGATTATTTAAGAAGCATATATAATAATAGCTATTTACAAGTATTTGTTATGCTTTTACTGTTGTTTACTTTATACATGTTTAACCTCTTGCGTACGGTTGACCCAAATATGTGCAGATTGGAAATTGCCACCTGGCCGTTTGACGTTTATGCACGTCAATTTCTGCATTTTCAATCCATTGTTGGGGTATTGTGTACGTTATGCTTGGCTGCACAAGCCTCTTGTTTTCATTTCGCTTAGCTGCATAACCCGCAGCCAAGCATAACGTACACAATACCCCAATAATGGATTGAAAATGCAGAAATTGACGTGTATAGACGTCACCCGGCCAGGTGGCAATTTTCAATCTGCACGTATTTGGGTCAACCGTATGCAACGGGTTAACAACTTCCAGACTTTTGGTTCATTTGTGACAACCTAATAAAAGGGTTCATATTGGTTATTTATTTTTGTGGAAAAAAACACTGCTATTAGTTCCTGCAACAGAAATTTTGTAAAAGAGGTCTGGAAAGTGACCATGGGAGTCAGACTGAGATGCATACAGAAAGATGACACTCGGCAAACTGTCCACAAGTTATTTATTTACTTGTTTGTTATTTTGATCTTCCAACACAACAAAGTGTAAATCAATAATAAAGATTGATCTTTGAACACAATGAATTTACTGGTAACAACGATAGATAAAAAAACATTAAGTTATGTTAATAGTTCCATGACACCTATGAGAGAATCAAAATATGTTATAAAGTGTACTACCCTTGATTGGCAGGCCAGTAATCATTCCTGGAACCTTTTCAACCCTGTGGAGCAAGCAAATTCCAATAGAAGAAATTGCTTGAGATAGTATGAGAAGAGAAGTGTGGTTCTGAGAAGAACTGGAGGTTTAAGGAGTTTCTACCACAAGTTCTTGTAAAAAAACAAACATACATCTCTGTTTTGAGTTACTTCACATAGTTTATCTGCAAACAAAATCTCTAGTTGTACTGTCCGCTAGGTCAAGCCTGAACTTGCATTTGAAAGAAATGTCAGCAATCTGGGCCGCACATTGGTCATCAATCAACTTGCCTCTCATCTTCTTTTCAATTAAAATAAAGATTCTTGTGTTTCCCCTGTTCCCTCCCGCCACCAGGTTCCCAAGGACGATGGGGAGGACTTCAACTCCCTGCCCAAGTATCCTCTGGAGAAGCTTCAAGCCAAAGAACTTCCTGAAGATGTGGACGCTAGCAAGAAGGAGGTAAGTTATGACCCCACCCCCCTCCACGGAACCCCTAAAGGTTGGAGAAAAAAAGAAGAAAATCACGGATCAACTTAATTGTAGTCCTGGGAACTTAGGGCAGTTTTATGACTCGCGCAATAATTCATGGAATAGGATCACCTAAGACTTCAAACCACATTGAACCTATCCTTTACTACAAAAAAACACAAAAATCAACAAAACAAACCCCCCCCCCCCCAAACAAATGAACAAAGCAGCCCATGTGTTTAAATTTCCAACACTCGGTACTTAAAACATAGCTAGCAGTGTGTGAATTTTTACTTCAGTTTACAAGTAAAATAGAAACATCTCGGCCATTTCATGAAGAACGGGCAATAAGCCAATCATAACATCTGTTGAACATCCCATGAAATTCGAAATTTTCGACAAACAAAACTTTCCAAGTGCCCACAAGTGGGTCTTTTTCTTTGAAGCACACTATATACGAATGTGCGTTAACCACAAATGCGATTCAATGAGTTGTGTGTTCTATACGTACATGTGCATAAACATGAGAAAAGCGGTTTCAGATTGAAGGCAACTCCAGTCATCAGAGATACATGCAGCAAACCCTTTATGGGCGCTTGTGTATGAAATGTGTTGTTATACACTATTGCGCATGCTGGACGTGTCCAGTAAGTTTTTAATCATTTAAATCAATTATTTCAATACAGATTTCATGCCTTTTTATTGATGAGAAAAAGATGTATCCTCAATGAGTGATCCCCGCAATGCCACTTTCCAGGTTGTATCGTAAAATTGGGCGTGATCCCTGGCTGCAATTCATTTACATTTGACTGGGACCTATGAACAAAGATACTGACAGAAGTATAGAGAACCTCAACATAAGGCAAAATAGTTCAGTTGGTATTGTCAGTACAGCAATCCAGAGGTTGCGGGTTCAAACCCCATTCTTTTCAATTTCAATGTTTTTTTAACTCTTAAAAAAAATTTTTTTTGATTGTGTTTGTTCAGTATTACTTATCGGCTGCTGACTTCGAGAAACTCTTCAAGATGAAATTTGATGCCTACGTCAAGCTGCCGGGATGGAAACGAAACAACCTGAGGAAGTCTCACCAGCTTTTCTAAAATGCCTTCTGGACATTTTCCGAAAATGTTTTCAAGCTTTTAGCTGACTTTATTGTTTCTTTCATTGAAGTGTTAGGAAGGATTCTTTAAGTGCTACGGATTGTTTAGAAGAATTTGTTTCGATTTACTTTTTTAAGGAAGAGTTGCTGTAGGGAAATTAGAATGTGGTGCATTTTAGAATGCTTATGACAAAATAAACCTCTCGCTGGATAATGATTTTATATTTCTGTTTGAACCGGCTGTTAGGGGTGTTCATTTTCGAATAATTTAGTATTTAATTATTCAAAACTGTGTTTGACCGAATATTTGATACTCGCCGATCAAGTTTTTCATGCGTCAGCTGCAACTGCATGCCGTGCCGGTAAAAAGTTGCACGCAAAGCACGATGGTGTTTTACGTGCGGCGATCGCTATTATGGACTGCCTGATCGACTTTTACCTGTGCCTGTTGTCTAAAGATCATTACGGGTAAATATAACGTTCTGATATAAACAAGAAACCAAACTGCCTGCCCTTTTGCGGTAATTATTTTACAAGTGTCAAGGGTTTTACGGACGGGAACAATAAACCTCCCTCAACAAAAAATTGACAAAAAGTGGCATTTGACACTGCTAAGCGCCGTAACTTTTCTATTAAAATAGCATCATAGTCATATCTGTACATGCATATATATTATGTTTGAATATTCAAACCGGTAAAAAGTATTCAAATAATCGGTTGACGATCGAATAATCAAATATTCGGTATATTGGGGACAGCCCTACTGGCTGTGTATCTGTATTCAGCAGTTGTATGCTATTTCATAATTTTTTTTCTTTACAATATGAATTTAAATAAAAGCTGCATGTAATAATTGGACCTTTGAAAAGATATTTTACATAATTTATGCCTTTTTTTGGTTTGGGGTTCCAACATTTGAATACAAATTTACTTTCAGAATGATTTTCGCAATGACAATAATGCTGGAAAACATGTCCGTTTACATTTTAATTGTTCAGACCATGGAGGAAGGAAGGCTACTGGAATTCATTTTGTTTTTGGAATAGTAAATATTAATTAAGGTTTTCTTTGTTGTAGTGCATGGTGGAGATAATTATGAATATATTTGCATGAACATTAATTTTGGATGAACTCATGAAATTTGCTCGGGTTTTGGAAAACTTGAAGAAATGATACTTATAGATGTAGCAAGCTAGATGCATTCGTGTGTGTGTGGGTCTAGAATTAGATATTATTTGAAGGAAATGTGCGAGTTAGGATGTTGGCCTTTTTGCATGTAGAGGTCATGGAAGGTTTTTTGGCATTATGCAAGTATAGTGCTGCATCCACATCGGACTTTGTGCCCTTGGTTTTGGCTGGCGATAACAGTGTGCCAATGACAGATAGCAATAGTCGTAAACAAAATAACAAAATTGCCTGTTGAGTTCAAACTAATTGAGGATTCATTAGTCTGGTGTCAGCCTTGTGGCTGTAGAAAAGCTAGATATTAAGTCAGGAGATTAGACATGATATGGACTGTAACATTAGGTAACGCTTGATTGATTGGCAGTATGATATACAATGTAAAGGCTGATTTTTTTATTTATGTATTTTTGGGGGGGGGGGGGGGAAGGCAGAGTTTAAGGTTTGGTTTTTAGCGGTTAATACCACTTGAAAGGTATGTTTTTATATGGTGTTTGTGGAATAGCAAGGACTTAGATAACGAGATGTGGAAGTTCATGAAAGATTCAGAGAGATTTCTGTTATTAAAGGAAATGAGGACCTTTATGATGATTAAGGAAATGTTATGGCGATTAAGGAAATGTCTTGGCTGCTTTCGCTCTTTCTGGAAAACCTTTCTCCATTTTCTTTTTAAATAACCGCCTGCAGCTTTTGTAAAGAATGTGAAAAAGTGGGAAAGTGTTGAATGTCTTTCACACCCGTCGCCACCCGTCGCCCCCCTTTGCCCGTCTTTCATGCTGATGCATTCCCCAGTGCCACAGATTCTTCCTGTTTGTTGGTCTGCCTGTTGGGCTTTCTGTCAGAATCGGACTAAATTTTACATCTATTTCTTCACTTTATGTCTGCCGCCCTCCAATATGTACCACTGTGATTCTCGACTTGGTATCGCTTACCTCTTTAGCGGTGTTATAGGAATCAAGACTGTTCCCAGTCAGGCTCTAGGTCTTGTGACTACTGGGTCATGATCTTGAGACAACCACATATTGGTCTTGAGACCACCAGGCCCCTGTTTTGAGAACACCAGGTCTCGGTCTTGAGACCACCAGGTCTCGGTCTTGCGACCACCAGGTCTCGGGTCTTGCGACCACCAGGTCTCGGTCTTGCGACCACCAGGTCTCGGGTCTTGCGACCACCAGGTCTCGGTCTTGCGACCACCAGGTCTCGGTCTTGAGACCACCAGGTCTTGGTCTTGAGACCACGAGGTCTCGGCCACAATACTTATCTCTAACCTCCTGCCCGTTTTAAAGTGCCTCTCTCTGCCCAAATGTCCCTCTCATTTTGGTTATAGCTGCATGTCTCAACCCCCTTGGGTTTCAGTACTGCTGAGGTAGCTTTAAAATCGAAGATCCATAAGATACTTACAATGGGCATTTTACTAAACTCTACCGAAAACAAAATCTGAGCAGTACAATGGAGATACGAATCGGCATTTTTCAGTTCCTTACAATTTTGAGACTGCTTTTCGGGCTCCACTGCTAGGCAATATAGGCTAGGATATTAGACAGATTAAGACATCGGAGACTGTATCATGTGTGTTTGATTATGTGCCTTTTGTAAAAAAGAAAAAAAAAGATATACATGTATAGATAATCTAGTTAGAGTATTTTTCACCAAATTGTGTTACGGCAAAATTGATTGCTTTGTATAAAGCCAATTATTCATGACGCATTGTAATTAGTTTTCTTGTTGCGAGGCTTTTTTTGTTCTTACCAATGAAATATATTCAGAATCTGAATTTGTATTTAAATTATACTTTCTTTGATAGATGAAATATTTTAGCAATATTCTAGGATAATGATTTCTTATAGGAAATGCTTAGTATTGCAATGATGTTATAATGTAGATTTGGACTGGCTGATAAAATGAAGTTCGGACAATTGTTTTTAGCACTATTTTGAGGGTTTTAAAGAGCCGAATTCCATTATCCCCGGATTAAACATAATTTGATTATGCAGAAAATGGAATATTATTTCAGATTATAATTACGGTAGTCAATAAGAGTATCATGCTGTTTTGTTTAAGACCGCTGTTCTGTTAAAATATATGTATCATAGAAATTCTAGGATCTATAGATGTATGCAGATTTTTATGAAAGCCTAACATATTTTGCACTAGGAATCAAGCTTTACTGTATACTCTTCTAGGGCCATCAATAAGGCAGAAACGTGACTCCTTTTGTGGTATTCCTGTACTTCATATTCTGTTAATTTACCAAGACAATGACGTCAATTAAATGACCAAAGAATTGTTTTAAGTGGTTTTTTAAGGATAACCATTGACATTGTTTTCGATGCAATGTACAGGGACAATTCCATCAGCAGGTGACGGCTTTAAAAGTATCCATGAAAAACATTTACACTCCGAGGCATAAAGACGCAAAGGTGAAATTTCTGTATGTTGCCCTTCGAAAAAAAGTCTGATTACATTTTTGTTTAAAACGTAAAATTATATCAAGTGTCCCAATGGGCAAGATTGCCTGGGAGATAATGTCGTCCACTAAGAAGAAACATTGTCGACTGGTTTTTTTTTTTTAACACTTTAACTGCATGCTTATTCATGTCTTGTCAATATTTGTTTCTTTTAGTTAATGATTGTGATATTATATAAATCAAGCTTCACAATAACCCAGAGTTTCTCTCTATTAGATTTCTAAATTGATTAGTTTTGTTTGTTTGTATATTTGGGACGTTGTTTTTATTTTGTAATTAGTTTTGCACCAAATATATCTGAAAATATGAGAATTTCAAAATGTAAAAATAAACTAAAATGAGTCCGGTGGTGCATTTTTTTTTTGAAAGTCGGTTGGGAATCGGATACCGACAATTTTGAGGGTACATTGGATAACATATTTAGCTTTTCCAGTTTTATAGGATTACACTTATTTCGGGGCAAAATAATTTCAATCCTATTTTGGAAACTGATTTGGATTGTGTTCAGCCACGCATCTGCACACATGGGTAGATATGGGGTACATCCATTGTAGAAATTACTGTCCTTCCTTTGTTCTCCTTGTCCCCATTGAAATATCAAAACCCATAGCGTTAACTCTGTGGGGTAGGTTGATTTCTAAAGAGGAGCCTGTGGGGTAGAATTGTCCCCATTGTTACCCTTTCTTATACCTACCCCATATCTACCCCCTAAAAAAGAATGTCCTTTGCACTTTGTCGGTGTAGTGTGCGACATGTTAACTACCGTTTCCATGCATCTTCGTGAATGTGCATACCTGTATGTGTAAGACGTTAGTGTAACAAATATCTATGGCATGAAAATGTACCTTGGGTGTATTAATTTTTTTTAAAGGGTTTTTAATGAACGGATTGGAAATTACGTCTCGTTATCTCATTTTCTAGAAACCATCTGCAAATCTTCTAGTTCATGATATTTTTGTGTAACTCTTCAATTGTGCCTAATTCCAAACACATTCCTGTTGGTGTTAGCACTAGGTATCCAACGCCCGAAACTTTCGAATTAATGTGCCTGGAACGTCGTTTTCAAAGTTAAAACAAAACTCTTTCAAAGAATGGCGTAGTTTTGTACCTTGGTACTACAAGTGGCCTATACAGTATAGCAGGACGGCATAGTTTACGAAAAATAGGTACTTAAACGGAGCTTTGCATGCAAAAGCAATGATTTTTGTAATAGCTTGTGCCTTGAGATGGAATAAAATTTGAAATACACCGAACAAGAATGAACGTTTCATACTTGGTTTTTTTTTTGGGTACCGTGTACGAGTTGTGAACCTCCTACAGGAAGCTGTCATGTCCGTACTTTGAGGTTTATCACTCTGAAATTTAAGTCGAAATTCTAATTGAATCGTTAGTTAAAAATAGATATGTTATGAGCTATACAATATATTGCCTAATATCGATCTTTAAACATAGCACATACAAACAAAATATTCCACACTGCAAAAACTTGGGTGTTAAATTCAACACTCTTGGTGTTCCAAAAGGACCACAAGAATTTTCATCGGTGTTAAAATAATCCTTGCCCTGGCGATTCTTTTTTTAATCCTCTTAACAAACGCCACTGCTTCGCAATTAGTACACTGACACCTTCCCCGCTTTTCAGAACATTTTTTCAAGGGCGAAAAAAATTGGAGCCACGTTTTTGGAAATTTCTTTGATTTTGCTCCTCCGGATCCAAAACCTGGATATGCCACTTGTCAATCCGGAGCTGTCAAGGTAAGCTGAATAAGATCCGACTATTGTACAGATAGACAGGAAATGTCTATTAACAGAGTAATCAAAGTATATCTGATGGAAATATGTTTTTTTTTGCAATGATTTATAAAAAATATCAAAATTTCATATATGCAATTTTAATCCCAGACATCTGAAATTCTACGACTCAAGTCTAGCTATCATTCACTATGTATTTTCCAATTTTCA